>JABXWE010036055.1:0-23904 GCA_014611495.1 Limonius californicus
ATTCATTAACTCAGGCTGAGACGAGAATTTTTCTCCATTGATCTGTAGAAGTCGTATGCCATAACGTTTTTTGAACCTGTTTAACCAACCATTGCTAGCGTTAAATGAAGAAGTTTTATCAATTAATTTTTGTAATAGTTTGGCCTTTTCTTGTAACATGAGTCCACTAACAGGTACATTCCTTTTTCTCAAGTTTAGAAAATATTTATACAAAATTCTTTCCATTTTTGGATATCCAGATACTTTCAGCGTCTTTTTTTTGCTGAACCCCCAAAAGTTTGTGAAAGCCTCTTTAATATCGGCATCTTCTTTTTTTTTATTGCACACAGTCAATTTTGCTATTCCATACTTCTTAGCAAGATCAGTCACACATTCACCTTTACTCAAAGATTCCAGCAGTTCACTTTTTTGTTTTAAATTCAAGCACTTTCTTTTTTGTGACATTTTCACTTTGCAAAACCAAAACCTCAAACTTATACTTCGGTATATTATAGCATGCACGACGAGATTCACCAGTGAAATACGATCTACTATAATACCCACGCTCAAAATCGCGAACGCTGAATACGTAAAATGGGGAATTCCTATGAAATACTCACGTATGTAACTAATTTACTGCAGTTCACTTTATCGGAGTTTGCCGCTGTTCACTGTATCGCGACGCAATAAGAAAAATTGGATGTTCACACTATGGGGTAGTTCACTCTAAGCAGAGTTCACTGTATCGCGACTCCACTGTACTTTGCCTTATAAACCAACACTTCTGTGTCATTTTTTATTATGTTGTAGTGATTAAGTCATTAAGTGTCTATTTTATAAAGACAGTCAGTGGCTGAAAAATAATTGACGAAGTATGTTTAACTTGGACCTTCCTTTTTAAAGTGATGCAGACTTTTTATCCCACTCTACAACAAACTACTTTTATAGAAAAATATGTAAAATGAACTACTACGAAAAGTTTTTTATTTTAATATTAATTCAATTACAAACAACAAATCTGATAAACTCTGTGCAGTTTGAAAAACAAACTATTCATTTAAAATAGATCCATTGACATGACATTATTTATTTATCTAAAAAATAAACACCGTTACATAACGCATATATAATTAAATGTAGGAAGCAAGGATCGGTTTTAAATAGAGACGGGCGCAAGGCATCGCGACGCCTGTACGTTAGAAAAGACGCCTGAAGTTTTGAATGAACCAGATAAGATAAAGACCAGTCGCGTTGTAAACTTTATCAAATGTTTTATATCGAAGATAGTAAAATGGGATGTGTAGTGCCCATAGTTTCAGTGGATTTCGAGGTTTTTGGGCGAGTTCAAGGTAAAATTCTTTAAAATAGGTACATTACTAAGTGAACTCATTTTTCACTGTCACAGGTGTTTATTTCACTAAGCACTGTCGCGAATTTGCGGAACAATTAGGAGTTACAGGATGGGTGAAAAATTCCAGAAAAGGAACCATTGTTGGAATTGCCCAAGGCTTTAAGCCCAACGTAGAAGCTATGTAAGTATATAATTCTTTGAATGTATGTAGTTTTCGAAACGATGAATAACCTTGTATGTAATAATAGAGTAATGCACAACATAAGCGAATAAATAAATGCGAACAATAAAACTGTCGAGCTGCCAAACGGTGCTATTTTAAAATCAATATCAATATCTTCTTCTTCCTCTTTATCAATTCCTCTTTTACCTTACGGTGTCGAAGTTACAGCCTGTTAATTCTGATTGTATAGATCCCCCCGGTTCCAAAAATTGACAAAAATTTCTTATTGTTAATTAAATTTTCCCTTTTAAAACTTCCATTCTCTAATAAAATTTACAGGGTGAATAAAAAGTAAGGAACATCGACGCTACAGCCTTAAATAATAACTTTACGAAAAAAAGTTTCTAACCAAAGTTTCCTACCAAGTTATTTGGCACAATTTGGCGTTTTTCATTTTATTCGATTGTCAAATGTTTTAGCTATGACGTCATCGACATTTATTTTTAAATGGCAACCTATACTTTTTATGGCATCTCAGTTAGTGCTTTTTATTCTCTATAAAGCTATGTAAAAATATCATACACTTGCACATTAAAAATTTCAAGAACAATTACTATAAACATTTATTTTTGTCACTGGCAACATTTTTCATCAGGTACACTTATTGCAAGATAAACCAAAGACAATAGCAGATCCACAAATTAGTAAAATAGTTTCAAATCATATTTAACATTAATTTAAAAAAGCAAATGTTCAAACTGTTCGCCATTAACTGTCTGACAGTGGGCAATACGATCAGAAAATCCTCGAACTGCATTTTGAACGGTAGCGGGTGATATTGCTCGTACATGCTCGCGGATACGAATTTTTAGATTTTCCAAATTGTCTGGTCTTTTTGTATACACTGTACTTTTAAGATGACCCCATAAAAAGTAGTCAAGCAGGTTTAGATCCGGAGATCGCGCTGGCCACTCAATATGTCCTCTTCTTCCTATAATCCACCTATTTGTAGAAATTCCATCTAAGTATTGACGAACTTGAATGCCATAATGAGGTGTAGCACCATCTTGTTGCAACCAAATTCTATCGTTCGGCATGTCCGGATTTTCTGCATTTGGAAATAAAACAGCTAAAGCCGGAACAAGTTCAAACCTCAAAAAATCCAAATACCGATCAGCATTTAATGTGCCATCAAAGAAAAAAAGACCAAAAATTCGGTCTCGTATAATTCCCACCCACACGTTTAGTTTTTGTGGATACTGTGTGTGTAATTCTTCCTTCCAATAACGGGAATTGTGCCGATTTACAGCTCTATTTAAAGAAAATGTGGCTTCGTCAGAGAAAATAATAGAATTTACAAACTGTGGGTCGTTATGGCACCTGTCCACCATTTCTTCACAAAACTGAATTCTCCTATCAAAATCATCTTCTGATAATTCTTGAACAAGTTTAACCTTATAAGGATGAAATTTTTCTCTATGTAAAATATTCAGTACAGTTCCTTGACTAACCTTATTATCCAGGGCTAATTGTCGAGTTGAAGTATGAGGATTTTCGGAAACTGTAAGCACAATGTCCAACATTTTATCGTCTGTTGCTATTTTTGGACGGCCAATTTTATCAAAATCTTCGACATAGCCCGTTTCTCTAAATTTTCTATACATTTTGGTTACAGTGTACCGCGTAACAGCTTCACGATTTGGATGTACAGTATTAAATAAACCGCACACATCGTCGTGAGTTCTCTTTTTATCACCGTACCCGATCATCATCAAAATTTCGATACGTTCAGTTTCTGTTAAACGTACCATGATTAGAAATTCGTATTTAACACAGGACACAGACTAAATTTTAATCACTTATTAATGCTAACTGTCACCGAATTGACATTACAGATTTGCATTTGTTCAATTTTAAACATTTTCCAACAATTGTAATAAAAAAAGAAATTTTTATTAAACAAATGTATGGTATTTTTCCATGGCTGTATGGAGAATAAAAAGCACTAACTGCTCATGCCATAAAAGTATATGTTGCCATTAAAAAAATGTCGACGTCACAGCTAAAACATATTACAATCGAAAAAAAAAATGAAAAAGGCCAAATTGTGGCAAATAACCTGATAGGAAACATTTGTTAGAAACTTTTTTTCGTAAAGTTATTATTTAAGGCTGTAGCATCGATGTTACTTACTTTTTATTCACTCTGTAGATATTCTATACATATTTTGAGGCTAGGCTAGGAAATTAAAGAAGACTTTTAAATATGTCTGTCGGCATATGCGTAATGCTGGATAACCCAGAAACTACTCAATCATAATGAATTTTTATGAGAATTTTTTGTAAGAATACCGCAGATGTGAAGATGCCTTGCTGCCAAAGGATTAGAATAGATAAATCCTCGCATACCATGGGTTCTTATAGTGCTTTATCAAACTCTGTAAAAAGTAACTTCTGGGAACTGTCATAAAACTACATATACAGGGTGGTGAATTTTTCTATGCTCGCCATTGACATCTCGGAAACAGTCAGGGATACGCGGTCGGTTAAATTGGAGAAAAATTGCGTTTTTTTATGGCTATTGAAAATCTGAAAACAAATTTAGGATATTTTGATTCGTTCTTGATTTATCAGGAAAAACAGAATATTAAGATTTTAGAAATAAATTATTATCTTCCCTGCCACTGACGCTATTTAAATCAAACTTGATAACTTATGTTTTTGGTCAATGTGAGTTGAATGACATTGTCAGAAATTTTCTAGATCTTCTAGACTTCAAGCTGCGATTTCTTATGACCGCCATTTTGCATTATTACACCATTAAATAGACAAAAAATTTGCTTTTCAAAAAAGTGCACGCCGTTTATAAACCAATTGGAATTGGCAGGTATCAAATATTTGTTTAAATAACAAAATACACAAATTGCGTTTAAGTGGTGTACGTAGAGTTTGTTTATCGTGTTTAGTAATTGTGAAGATGTTCACCGATGAAGAAAAGAGGTATTTGTACAATGTCTACATTCACAGCAATAGAAATTCTGTTTAGCGTCTAAAAATTATGCAAATTTGTATTCAGAGAGACAGCTGCCCCTTCGAACAATGTTTACAAAGATTTCAAGAAATTTGGCTGTGTGTGATAGGTTTAGAAGACCACGAGGGCCGTATAGAAAAGGAATTATTGCTAATGAAGTGATGTGCTCAGTTAGCGATTGAATCAGAAAACTCCCGCCGAAGAATTTCTGAAGAGTGTGGAATTGATGATTTATATGTGAGGAAAATCATCAAAAAACATAAGTACCATGATTATAAATTCATACCTTTACAAACTCTTCATTCTGGTGGTGGTAATAAAGATTGGCCTTTTGTTATTGGTTTTATGAAAAAACGCATCAAGATCCACATTTTTCTTGAAATATACTATGGACTGATGACTATTTATTTACAAATTCTGAAATGTTCAACAGCAAAAATCTTCATCACTATCCAACAGAGAATCCCCGTTTAATAAGAGAGACTAGGCCGCAAGTTCGATATTCTTTGAACGTATGGGCTGGCCTTTTAAAAAATGCGTTTCTGGGTCCATTTTTTATCGATGGGCATTTAGATGGGCCTGGATATTTGCGTTCTCTGCATACAAATTTAGGAGATATGCTAGACGAATTGCCATCAATAACTCTTCATAAGAATAAGTGGTACCAACAAAACGAAGCTGGTCTTCACAACACCCTCATTGTTCGAGAGTATTTAGATGGACATTTTCAAATTTCATGGCTTGGCACGTTTCACCTGGTCTTTGGCCTCCACGATCGCCATACTTAACGCCTATGAATTTCTGTTTGTACGCGGAAAATATCGGACATCTTCGCCTCAAAATCCAAAATGCCTTCGACTCCATTCCGAGGCAGACTACCTATACAAAAAGCAGTGGACGAAATTAATTTGACGACTAACATCCGCATCATAAATAACGACGCGAACTTTGAACAATTTAAATAATCATAGTGTTTTTAGACCAATAAAATGTTTTCTGTATTTAAGGAGTTTAAATGACAATTAGCAATACAATCTGTTACATTATTTATTGTTTCAATTGTTTTTCAAAGCCTACGCGATTTTATAAATTATTTAAACAAATTTTCAAATCTCAACAAGTTTCTTGGAATAAAAAGGTTATGTTGGTTACCAATTTGAAAAGCTAATTTTTTGTGTATCTAATGGTTTGATAATCCAAAATGGCGGATATAAGAAATAAAAAAGTTGACTATCGCAGCTTGAAATCCAGATCCTGAAAGCCTAGAAACTCACAGTAACCAAAAACATAAAGTTACCCAGTTTGATTAAAATCGCGTCAATGATAGGGAAGATAACAGTTTACTCATAAAATAACAATTTCCAGTTTTTTCGTGATAAATCAGAAACGACTAAAAATATCCAGGATGTTCTTTTATGAATACCATTAACTCTCCTGTTTTAATTGAATGCTTCACTAAACTGCCTTAAATTTAGACAAAACGGGCGTTTTCTACTGTCACTAAGTGAATATTGATGAACAATCTATGATTTTGTGATTGAATTTATGAAAATATTGTCTATGAAAGCTTTAAATCTCTAATTATGAAAATACTCCAAAATCAATATCACCATATAAATTTTATTACTTATTTTCGTAATTTAGCTCTACGAGGCCTTTTCGCAAATTAGGGGCCGAACAACCATAAAACAAAAATGTAATGTTGAAAAAAAGTATGCTTAAATCTTCGATACACTCCTGAACTATTTCTGTAGATAGTCACCATTGGAATTTAAACACTTGTTATATCGTAGTACAAGTTTCTGGCGTATGTAAAAAAACCAACTTTGTACCGACGTATTGCGACCGGCGGGAAAACGGTCGCGGGTTCTTCAAAAATTCTTAAGATAGTCACTTGGCGTTAAATCCGAATTGTATGGAATGGATAAAAATATGCCAATCGAATTGCTCAATGAAGTGCACAATGCGTGCCACCGCGTGCGGTCGGCCGTTATAGTGCTAAAGCACGACGCCAGAGGTCAGCAATCCTCGTCTTTTGTTCTAATTTACTCATCTCAGCTCTGGTGGCACCATACACCTCTGCATTAACTGTCGTACCACGTCCCAAGAAACAGTAGCCATAAGCTTCCAGTTCTCGAAGGTTTGCTTGAACTGTTGACTTTGTGAGAACTTGTTTGCATTGATTATTGCTAGGTTTCAACAATCTGATTCAGGTACTCACCGCCATTCGTTTCGTAACAATGCAGGAAGATCAGTGCACAGACCATTCGCTAGTTTTTGTGTCTGTCAACATCTTTGGCACCTACTTCGCCCAAGGTTTGTAGTACTACAGCCTGTTTCAGTTGCATAGCGGAGCGCTGCGGACGCCGGTCAAACGGTATTCGTAGTCCAGCACAATCCGCGCTGATCAGTACTTGGATGAGTGGACCAATATAGTGGCATATGCAACCGATCGTGCTTCGGAGGGTACGTAAAACCGTCGGTCACGGTTGTCATACAAACATCGTTGACAATCGTAAACCTTGTAGTGGAACTTCTCTTCTCTGTTCGACGGGTTAGGTTAACCTCCTGTGCGGCATACGTACAAAAAAAGGGCTCACAGAACCTACTCCACTGTAGGTAATTAACAGGTCATTGACCTATACACAGACGAAGAAGAAGAAGGCAGCCTGTTTGTGACAATTTCGTACAGCAAGCAGTGAGAAACCTAGTCCGCTTCTGATCAAGTGACTAAATTTCTTATCACTCAGCACCATAGCATCAACCAAATCAATAGTTTCTTCAATGACAACAGTTTTTGGTGGTCCAACACCTGGTGCATGTTACACGTTTTCCTTACTAATTTGATATCCCAGCACCAAGTCTTAATTACTAGATATGACGGGGTAGAATCACCCACATACATGTTATTATACATTTCCTGCGGTGATACACTCTTCTTAAAAAGGTATTTTATCACAGCCCTCGTCTCGAATTCTTCAATTTTAACAAAGTCACCAGCACCACAGTAATATTAAATGTATAACTTTTATAAGCAAGAAGATAGGCACCAATGCAACTTGACATATATTAATGTCAATAACTGACGTTTCTAGAAAAAATATTATTCACTTGTCGGTCAATAAAATACATATCATGGTGATTTAGCATAAGACTTCTGAATAGAATGCTAAAAACGAGAACAGAATATGCTTGGTGTTATTATTATATACTACAGTATGCCAAAGGGTAAAAATACTATTTTAACTTTATTTTCTTGACCCTTATTAAATTACTGGTAAAATCAACAATGCTGCAACATTTGATTTCCAACTGGTTCTAGTCAGCTCCGGTAGTTTGCTAATATTTATTATGCTTTACTGTCTTTATATGAGCATTCCCCGAACGAAATAACTAAATAAATCTTTCGTTAATCGCAGATCATATGGTTCGAATTTAATAGATATGTATATTTAGAAATATTATTTTTAACTATTAGCGATTAAAGTACGAGGTGTGTTCAATTGAAACTTATCTTTGCTTTATAAAAAATTTATTCAAAACTTTAATTACAAATAATTACCGTCACACTTAAAGCACCTACCCCATTGTTTTACTAACCGACATACCTGCTCATAAAATTTTATTCTAAAATTATTTTTAATAGTCCCAAAAATCTGCTTGGTAGTATACTGTATGGACAGTCAATTCTCTATCTTTGTAAACTCTTATTGATTATTTACACCGTGTTTAATCTATATTCTTAGTTTTATACTGTAAATACAATATCTATTTTGTTTAAGGATATCTTGGCTCTCAAATAAGGGCTCTCCAGGATGTCAAATTGAGCACTGTGACCTTACTAACTGGCAAACTTTAGCGAAGCCTGACTATAGAGGATTCTCCATTAGATTTTAAGAACATTGTGTTTTCAAATTGAAGATTGTTAATATTTTCATAAATAAATCAATAAAATTTAATGTATTTGTAAGGTTACTGTAGAGAAGATTACACATAATCACTATTCAAAACAATATAGTAAAATGTTTGTTAACGCGGAATCTGAAAGGAACACCGTATCTTTTCAATAGAGGGAGGTTTTTTTACGTAGTTCATCAAAAGAAAACATATTTTGTATTACGTAAATGTACTATTCGGCATGAAGTTGGTTAAAGACCATTTAAAGCTACCCATTCAGCTCAAGACGGCGAACTCTGAAAAAGAACCATCAACTTAACCACGTCACTGATGATGTCACCATACTCGTACGAGAGGCAAAAGAATTAAGGAAAAGGAACACCATCAATTTGAAAAAAGGTAGGTTTTATAAAATTTATACAAGGTGACCCAGTAAAAGTTGGAATACCACTTAAAACGGAAAAATTTGAGGCTGCCTTGAAATAAATGGAGAAAACCTACACAAGTCAAAAGATGCGTAATGGGAGTATGGAACATAAATAAAGTACCTGAGCAATTTACTATCTCTTAACAAGAGCACCGCGCACTGTAGCAGAATATACCTTTATATGCAATAATTTCCAACAGTTAAGAAATGAACGATTTAGCAATTTATATCTCATTCCAGTGCACAACCCGACCAGCTCGTTCACAGTTGTTATTGTACGGTAATATTTGCTTTATTTTGCCGCAACATGTAACAGAATATACATTTAAATGCAATAATTTCCAACAGTTAAGAAATGAACGATTTAGCAATTTATGTCTCATTTCCAGTGCACAACCCGACCAGTTCGTTCACAGTTGTTATTCTACGATAGAATTTGCTTTATTGTGTGGTAAAATATAGTAGAAAATACATTTAAATGCAATAATTTCCAACAGTTAAGAAATGAACGATTTAGCAATTTATATCTCATTTCCAGTGCACAACCCGACCAGCTCGTTCACAGTTGTTATTGTACGGTAGTATTTGCTTTATTTTGCCGCAACATGTAACAGAATATACATTTAAATGCAATAATTTCCAACAGTTAAGAAATGAACGATTTAGCAATTTATATCTCATTTCCAGTGCACAACCCGACCAGCTCGTTCACAGTTGTTATTGTACGGTAGTATTTGCTTTATTTTGCCGCAACATGTACCAGAATATACATTTAAATGCAATAATTTCCAACAGTTAAGAAATGAACTATTTAGCAATTTATATCTCATTTCCAGTGCACAACCCGACCAGTTCGTTCGCAGTTATTATTCTACGGTAGTGTTTGTTTTATTTTGCCGCAACATTTAACAGAATATACATTTAAATGCAATAATTTCCAACAGTTAAGAAATGAACGATTTAGCAATTTATATCTCATTTCCAGTGCACAACCCGACCAGTTCGTTCACAGTTGTTATTCTACGGTAGTGTTTGCTTTATTTTGCCGCAACATGTAACAGAATATACCTTTAAATGCAATAATTTACAACAGTTACGGAATGAATGAATTGCAAATTTGATCTCCTTTCAAGTGCACCGCTCGTCGTGTTCGTTCATAGTTGCACTCAAAAATGCCATCACACAAGAAATTCAAGCGATTCCAGGAAACACAGCTCAGCGGGCGAATGCTAACTTCTCCACAAGGTTACCACAATACGTCGGTAGAAACGGACGCCATTTGGAGGATGTTATTTTACGTACTTAATGGACACTTTTAATTGCATTTTCCTGTCATTTTGAAAAAACAGAAAACATCAGTTCCACATTACTGATGAATCAAGTACATATTACTAGTATTTATTTCATATTTTGAAACACCACATTCCTGATACCTGGCAAATTTCTTTAAGAAGCTTGCAATCTTTATACTCTCAACAAGTGGGGAGCTGCAAAGTTTAGTAACAGAGGTAGTAAATACTCTAAGTATCACCACTCTAACTAACTAATAACAGTGTTATGTGAAACTCCATAGAGCAGGTAAGTTGTAACTGATCCTTCAAATTGCTTCTGCCATTTCTTAATTTTTAAATAATCCGTAATAGCATCGCATATTTCATATAATTTTAATCTGTAAAAGTTGCCTTATAGAAATTATGTTAAGATAACAAATTATACATATTGGTGGCAGCCCTTAAAAACATGTGGACATGCACGACAGTCATGCTTTTAGTCTATGCACCTATCTTGTTTTATAAAAAGTAATAGTACAGTTACTGTCTTAGTATAAAGGTACAATGAGCCACATGATCTGAATGCTAAGAGATACCAGGTGGATCTGCATAACCAAGATCTCGCGCTATATAAACAAACAATAACAACAACGCTACTGTCAAGTCAATTAATGATTAGGAAAATAAAGGCACCAATATTATTTATTTAACTTAGGTACTCATAATCAATAACAATCTAATAAATGTGTTATAATTTTACAAACAGTCTAACTAACTAAGAATAAACCAGAGGAGTACCAAGAAATTTAAAGTATTAAAAAATCAGGCTCTGCAAAAGTCTTAAAACAGGGAGTGGATTAAACGAATAAATAATAAAATTTAACAAAAACAAGTATTCAGTAATTTCAACATAATCCTTTATAATTAAAATTCAAACAAATTTCCTCTTTCTGCCAAACAGTAGCCCCAACAATTGTAAAATCCAGTTCTCGTATTACGAAGCATTTCAGGAGTAACTGTAGCAAACACTTCTTGTATTTTGATTTGCAGTTCATTCAACGTTCTTGCCCTGTCTTCTATGAAACAATTAATTTTAGATTTAATATAACCCAACAGAAAGAAATCTTGAGGAGATAAGTCTAGAGATCGTGATACCCACAAGACTGTACAATGTGTTGCAATTACACGATTGGGAAAAATATTGTTTAAATATTCACGTACTGCCAATGTATTATGGGCAGGACAGCCATCCTGTTGAAACCAAATTTCGTACAATTGGACTCCTGGTGTTTGACGCAGAGCTGGAATTACTTGGTTCTGAAGAAGGTTGCGATATTTCTGGCCATTCAGATTTCCTTCGATAAAAAAAGGGCCAATAATATTATAGCGACCAGCAACGAGCAATTGAAGGTTGTGCCGTCCATTTATTGGAAATGTTGACTCGTCCGTAAAAAGAACGTTCCTTAGAAAATTTAGGTTATTATTTGATTTATCCATTACGTCTTCACAAAATTGCATTCGCCTTATTTGATCGGCGGGGTAGATTTCTCGAGTTTATAGGAACGTTATCCGTTTTGCTTCGAAATTTTTAATACAGAAGTATGGTGCAAATTAACCTGTTCAGCAATCTGTCTGGAAGGCTGGCACGAATTCTCTTCTACAGCAGCACAAATTCTTAATTCATCAAGTTCCTACTCCTCAGTTTTAGGTTGAGGCGTTTTTTTGTGGTTTTTGGGAGACATACATCCTTTTTTTCTCAAAATTCTACACAATTCGGTGTATTGTAGTAGTGCCTGGGATGGGAATATTTGGAAAAGCAACTGCAAATAAACCTCTTGTTTGACGTACTGTATTGCCGCTGTAGATCCATTTAATAACCTGTATTTTCTCATGCAACTCATATGTATTCATTGTAACAAAAATAGATTTAAACTGACAGCGCCCTTATTTAATAAAAATATATCAAGGTGCATAGTGTAAACGCATGCCTGTCGTGCATGTCCCCATATTCTTAGTAGCCACCACCAACCTGTATATCAGGCTTATGCGGAAACTAAGGGTTATTTAAATATTCCCGCCAAATGAGGGGCATAGTCAATTGGGTGCATTGTGGGAGTGCTTTAGTGGTTGATGAGCTAGCCACACGTCACTTTCTGTAATTCTGTTGTTGTATTATTATTATTATTATTATTATTATTGTCAGCCATTAAATCCCATTTTGAGCAGAGGCCTCCCCCATTTGGTTCCATAAGTTTCTATCATCTGTTATCTGCCACCAGATCTTCCCGGCTGCTTCCTCTATCTCCTCTGACCATCTAGTGCTTGGGCGCCCTCGTTTTCTGCTGCCTTCACTTGGACACCATTTTGTTGCAATCACTGACCACCTTTATCTTTGATTCTTCCCAGATGCCCTGCCCACTTCCACTTTAGCACTTTGCACCTGTTTATTACATCAACTGTCCCTACTTTTTTATGTATATCCTTCACTTTTATTTTATCTATTAGTTTTAGTTTCAGGATAGAACGTTCCATTTTTGTTTGTGTAACTTTTAACTTCTTTGACTGTTTTTTATTTAGCGACAGTTTGGGAGCCATAAGTTAAGACCGGAATAATGCACTTATTAAACACCTGACATTTTAGTTTTAGTGGTAAGTCGCCTTTGAAGATTTTCTTAAGTGACCAGTATTTTTTCCATGCCTTATCGATTCTTCTTTGAATTTCAATTTCTGTTCTCCCTTTGAAGGAGAGCGCCTGGCCGAGGTAAATCACTTCGTCTTGATATTTAATCTCTTTTTCTTTGATTTTTATATTATCTACCATTCTGTTACTTAATAGGTTAGTTTTTTCAAAATTTATAGTCAGACCTATTTTTCCACATTCTTTTTCTAGGTCTATTATCACGTTTTTTAACATACTTTTACTTTCTGCAAATAGGACCATATCGTCTGCAAATTTTAGGTTGTTTAGTCCATTATTTTGAATTCTCACTCCAGATTTGTCCCATTTCATATTCTTAAAGGCCTGCTCCAGTGCTGCTATAAACAGAGCTGGCGCGAGTGGGTCTCCTTGCCTTATACCCCACTGTAAGTTAAATTCTCTACCTGTTGTCTCCAATTTTATTTTTGCTGTTGTGTCTCGGTAGCTCTCTGCTATTAACCTCACATATTTTTTTGGGACTCCTTGCATTTTTATAGCCTCTATCATTGGTTCGTGCTCTATTGAGTCGAATGCTTTTTGAAAATCTATAAATGCCATGTGTATTGTTTTATTGAATTCTGTGTATTTTTCTATTATTTGATTTAATACTTGCAGGTGGTCTATGGTTGAGAAACCTCCTCTGAAGCCCGCTTGCTCTATAGGTTGGCCTTCTTCTATTTTGTTTTGAATTCTTGCTTGTATTATTGTCATGAATAGTTTGTACAAAATTTGTAGCAGACTTATTGGTCTATAATTTCTTTTTGAGTGTTTGTGGTTATTTTCATCTGTGAGCTCTGTTATCCAATTTCTGTTCCCAAATAGTTCCTGATTTATCCTTTTCGTCGAACCTGTATCTTCGAGTATTTCTATTATTTTTAGTTTCTCTGCTTTCCTTAGGTCTTTTCTTATCTCTCTTTTAGTTAATTCATTCAGTGCAGTCCACTCGATTTTATCTCTGGGTACATTACTGTTTTTTAGCGTTTCTCTTTTCCTTATCAGTTCAATAGTTTCTTTTGAGAATTTACTCTCATTTTCTATTTTTCCTTTTCTTGCTTTTCTTCCTGCTTCTTTGAGGATGTCTTCCAATTTATTATAGTGCTCCTGTACTTTTACTTCATTACATTTAAATGTATTGTTGTTTTCCATAATATTGTATAAGTTTTGTTTGAATATTTTTTGATTAAATTCTGTTGATTTTTGTGTTTTTTATTGATCATCTTGATTCTCTCCAACTGCTTGTTTACTATAATTGTCGTTCTTACTAGTCTATGATCCGTGCTGAATTCTAACTGACTAACTACTTCCGTTTTGTTTACTGCTTGTTTGTTATTTGTAAGAATGAAGTCAATTTCATTTTTGTATCCATTTGGCGCTCTCCATGTCCATTTTTTTCCGCTTCTTGCCTTATAGAACGTGTTGGTAATGTACAGTTTCTGTTGTACGGCGAAACTTATCAAGATTCTTCCTCTGTCGTTTCTGCATCCGAAGCCATATTTTCCTGTTATGATTCCATCTTCACTGGCACGTTTTCCTACCTTGTTGTTGAAATCTCCTATTACTAGCATGTAATTTCCCTTTTCTGTTTTGATTCCTTGTTCGAGGGTTTCATAAAAGAGTTGAATTTCTTCTTCTGTGCTTGCCTGTGTAGGGGCGTAAATTTGTATTATTGTCAACGTGGCTTTGCTATTAATTTCTAGCTTTAGGACTGCCACTCTATCCGAATATCCTTATATTTTTACTATTTTTTCTTTGAATTTACTGTTTATTAGAAAACCTACTCCTGCATATCCCTTTTTTAGACATTTGTAATAAAATATGTGGCCTGATTTTAGTTGTATAATTTCTTCTCCTTCTCTACGTATTTCCGCTAGCCCTACTACATCCCAGCTAATTTTTTTCCAGTGCGTATTCCAATTCTTTTAACCTGTCTTCTGATTTCAAAGTTCTAGTGTTCAGCATACATATTTTGTATTTACTTTTTTGCTTATTATTATTTTTTTGGTATGCATTATTATTTTTTTGATTTATATTGTGGTTATTTGGTTATTATTATTATATTTTTGGTTCGTATTATTATTTAAAAATGGGGAGTATTGGTCTCTTTCCTCCTTGTTGACCAAGCTGTTGTTGTATACAGTCGTATAATAAAGCGCTAAAATAAAACACTACATTTGAAAATCCTGCCAAGTGTGAAGTGTGCGCTGCAATTCGTTTTCTCCCGGCAAAAAACGAAAATGTTACCGACATTTACCGTCAACTATGCGAAGTTTAAGGTTTAGGCATCAGCATACAGTACATCATTGGTGACGGAAAGGTCAGACACTGATGTACGTATTTTAAAGAAGTGGAGACCTCTTGTTGTCAATGACGATCATGTGAAAAAAGTATGCAAAAAAAATTAGTAAAGATCGGCGTTTCAGAGAGCTGTGTGCTAATAATGCTGACGGATGTTCACAAAAACAAGGAATGTGCCTTGTACCGACCTTCCAGCATTGTTCCGAAACTGATGCCGATGAGTACCTGAACTACATTATGACTGGCGATGGGATTTGGATTTCGTATACAAATATTGAACTCAAGCAACAATCAATACAGTGGAAATATAAGAATTCTCTTCAAACCAAAAAATTAAAACAAACGTTTTAAAACTGAAAGCTTATAGATAGTGTTTTTTCGGACAGGACAGATGTATTGTTGGTTGATTTCCTGGAAGGTGGTAAGACAATTAATGCAGACGTAACAAGATCTTAAGAAAGTTGAGAAGGGCGAATCTAACCAAAAGGCGTGAATTGCTGACCTTTGGAGTAGTGCTTTTGCAGAATAATGCCCGACCGCACGCAGCCACTTGCACTGTGCAACTCATTGAGTAAATTCAATTTTAAAATCAGGCCTTAACTTTTGAATAATATGTATTTTAGAGTATTTCAATGTTATATTTCAGAAAAAAACACATACTTACTGTGTAGAAGCTTCTGTTTGGCTTTTCTCAGTGATATATACATGGACTACGACATTTTTCTTCACTGTTTTTAAATTAAATGACAAGAACGGTTATAATCTATTGTACAAACAAATAGTGTCCTTGTTGTTAATAAAATAAATTTATTTAGTTTTGCTGTTCTTGCATTGTTTTAATAATAAAAATTAAAAACGGTACAAAACTATACGAAACATATTTTTCTTAAAAAAAAACCCTGCAGTTTCATTTATATAATCACCATCATTAATGAGCAACAGACAGTTTCCATTACTGCACATTCTTGTAATTATTATCAGACTGAACTCTGCAATTGGTCTGATGTACGATAACCATTATAATACGAAAACAAATGCTAGCAGCAGCAGAATATTCATAAATGAAACCATCACAAAATAAGCAAAACCATACAACGTTTCACCTTTGTTCTGCAGTATCTTAGATCAGTTGCCCACATTAGCCATTCTTGTATATATTGATTATTTAATATATTTTATTTGAAACAAGACCTTTATCGAACATTAGTAGATTTTTTTTTGGAATTCCAACATCAAGAACTTATCTTGAAATCTACAAAAAACCAAATAATGAATAAGAAACAGGTTATTAGCAGTAGTATTGTAAAATATTTTGCAGAAAAATTTCACAAGTCATTTGTTTGTTATAAAGCAGAAATACCAATTAAAAAATTAAATCCTGGGTTTTGCTTCCTTTTATTATTGAAATGATCACAAATTATAATAGTTACAACACAGATCAAAACTGGAGTATACAGGGTGTCCTACAGAAACACCAATTTGTATACAATATTATATTTCTAAAATATCTGAAATGCTCATAAGCAAACTATTAGAATGCTATTTGTACAAAAGATGTAACTAAAATCTAATATCTTTGAAAACTTACTTTCTGTCCGTTGAAGATGACGTCGATAATGGGACTCTTACAGAAAACAGTAGAAGCTATTTGAGTGAATGACTGATAAGGTCATCTAATGCAACAATGTTAAAATCAACACATGAAACCGCAACCCATCGACTATCAGGCAATATGTACAGCATATCGAATTGGTTGGTACAGTTTCCTTAAAATTATGTCAAACAAATGCAGAATGAAATGCGATGAAATATGCTTCATGATAAATGTTTAGAAGTAACATTCGTGCAAAATAGTTTAATCGTAGAATAAAATAAAAAATGATATTATACAGCCATTTCATTGCCACTTATGAACAGAAGAATCGATTTTTTGCATATTTCAATTTCATTTTACTGTTCCATCCACCTATTTCGTTTGCTTCCAATACCGTATACAGATAAGCAGCAAAAGTGGCACAACAAACAAACAAAATTAAAATTCCATCAAAAAGTTAAAACTATATCTGTTGGTTGTTATTGGTCAAGAATGAAAAAGATTCTAAGTACAATTATTTTAAAAATTAATAATTAGATGAATAAAGCAGAAATCAATTTTATTTTCTCGAATTCTATCTTCAAAAGCTCAATTGCAGACTTCCAAAAATTATTTTGGTCACTTCTTAACAAAAGTAAAGAAAAAAAAAACTTATAATAAACAATCTTACTTACCTAAGCATCTATTCATTAATAACTAGTACATTAAACTTTAATCAACATTTCCACAACACCCAGTATATTCCATTCATACTCACTAACAAATGAATTCACTCATATTCAAAAACAATCGTTAGGAATTTGGAGACCAGTTTACAAATGTGTTTTTAGCACACAGTTAGTTTGAAAACAAGTTAAAAACAGAGTCTATCTTTGGCTGCATCTTGATAAGTTTACTTTTAGACGCAGTTCGTGCCCCATCTAAAGCCCTTAGACAGATCCTGCTTAAGTCTTACGTGCAATACAGTTAGTGTTTTGTATTAATTCATTACTAAAACAAAAAGAAAACCTGGTAAATCTCAACTCGCAAGTTTACCAAATGGTATTTAACAAAGAGAACAGTGCAAAACACTAAAACCCTATTGCACAATACGCACGATTCTGTTTAAAACTCATACAGATACAAAAATATCATCTAAACAAGAATTTTCATTAATTTATATCTAAATAACGAAGTTTGGTTACCAACTGGGCTAGTCCTGCATCTCTTCTGGAACTTCATGTGGATTAAGAATGCCAGGTACGGACATTTGAACTCTTCTCTTTTCTGCTTGCGCCACTTGCAATGCTTTCTCACGCTCTTCTAAGAACAGGTCTGTGTCGTCTTCTCCAGTATACTCCTAAAAAATATTACGTTCAACATAAACCTTATAGATTCTGGTGCATGGGAGGAATCTGGAGAGGATAAATATCTGCTAGACCAGCGTTACTCAAAGTGTGCTCCACGGAGCCCCGGTGCTCCGCAAAGCCTCCGGTAGGGCTCCGCCGGCAGCCATAATAAAATGAATACATGTATTAAAGTGGAACCTATAAGAATAAAGTTACCTAAGAAATAAACTACTAAAACGAAACGCCTACTTATAGGTTTTACGGGTACATATACGTAAATTTAATATATTGTTAAGTAAGCGCCCGGCCTATTACATCGAAATGTTACACATACGCCACCATTCGCTCCCGGACTATAAGCAATCGAATGACCTCGGTTCGTCGCGCCGCTTCTCGTTGACGCGTAGTTCGGAGAAAATCGTCTGGCTGCGCGAAGTTTCTGGGGATGATTCGATGGTTGTATAATATAAAAGGAGGATTGTTTGGCGCGGAGAATTAATTAATCAAGCAACGTACCGCAAAATTTACTCGCACCACGCTCAGTATTTTATGTTTGCTTTTGTTGTTCGTAGTGATTGTAAAGTCTTGTATTTCGTGCGTGAAGAGATTCTATTTGTCATAAAATTAGCCAAATCAAATTAGTGTTAAAGAAGAATGGAGCGTTGGCTTAAAGGTGTTGCAATAAAAATAAAATCATCCACGGAGGGTTCACAAGTGGTTCGCTTGGATGATGTGTCAAATTCAAATCAAGGTGATATGACGGCGTCAAGTTCTAGGGTTTCAAGTTCAAGTAGTAAAACATCTAATGACACACTAAAGGCGAAAAAACGAAAGTATGACGAATCATACATTAATCTCGGATATGTTGATTCCAACGGCTCACCTCTCTGTATGTTGTGCAGCAAACTCCTTCCTAATAGTTCGATGGTACCTGCTAAGATGCGCCGACATTTAGAAACTGTGCATCCCGACTTCAAAGACAAGAGTATAGAATTTTTTGTACGTAAAAAAGAACAATTATTAAGAAGCCAAAAAACTATGACGTATGCGACTCAGACTGTGAATGAAAAGGCCACGGAGGCGTCGTATTTGGTTAGTTACCGCATTGCCCAAGCAGGAGAAGCGCACACTATTGCTGAAAAGTTAATAAAACCATGTGTGGCAGACATAACACAATGTATGCTCGACGAAAAATCTGCAAAGCATCTTTCTACAGTGCCGCTTTCGAACGATACAGTTTCGCGCCGGATTGAGGATCTCGCAGGATACATAAAACAAGAACTGGTTGCACGGCTTCAAAATAACAAATTCGTCTTGCAAATGGATAAGTCGACTGATGTTGCTGGACTGGCCATCTTGCTAGTAATTGTGCGATATCCATATAAACATTCACTCGAAGAAGACTTGCTTATGTGCTCATCGCTGCCTACTAACACAACCGGAGAAGAAATTTTTAACGCGATTAACATATTTTTTGAAGAAAACCAACTTGATTGGAATGATTGCATCGATATTTGTACCGATGGAGCCAAGGCAATGACAGGTAGAACAGCAGGAGCAGTATCACGAATAAAAATGAAAGCGCCAAACTGTAGTTCCAGCCATTGCATCCTGCATAGACAATCACTCGCGGTTAAGAAAATGCCGCCAAATCTAAAATTGGTTCTTGATGAGGCGGTAAAAATAATTAATTTTCTCAAGTCACGTCCACTGCAATCCCGATTGTTCTCAATATTATGTGAAGATTATGGTAGCAATCATAAAACACTACTGCTCCATACTGAAGTGAGATGGTTGTCTCGGGGTAAAACTTCAACAAGGCTTTTTGAACTAAGAACAGAATTACAAGCTCTTCTTACAGATATTCCTTTTAATTTAAATTTAAAAGACCGTTTGTCCTGTAAAAGCTGGTTATTTAGACTAGCATTTTTAGCAGACATGTTTGGAAAACTTAACGAATTAAACCTGTCACTACAAGGAAAACAGACAACAGTTTTCAATGCTAACAACAAGATAACCGCCTTTAAAAGAAAATTAGATTTTTGGATTACTTGTTTTGGTAAGAGAGAAACAGAAAGCTTTTCATTGCTAAGGGAGTTCCTTAGTCACCTTAGTCTTAGTGATACAGAAATATTTCAAAATGAAACATTTGTTGAATTGGTGCAATATCTCAATGATCTGCGAGCGACTTTTAAATCTTACTTTCCTGAAGAACAGAATACGAAACTGAAAATAAACTCATGGATTCAAAACCCTTCTTCATCCAATTTGCAGAAGCCTGAAATTATGAAAAATCAGATCTATGATTCATTTTTAGAAATGACATCAGACACAAGCATGGAATCATTGTTCAAAACAATTTCACTGAATGATTTTTGGTGCAGGGTTCGTGATGAATATCCACAACTTGCCACAGAGGCTTTGAATGTTCTTCTGCCGTTCCCAACAACGTACTTGTGTAAAACGGGATTTTCAGCATATACAGCTACAAAAACAAAATACCGCAATAGACTGAATGCCGAACCAGACATGAGAATTGAACTTTCTTCTATCAAGCCTGACATTACCCAGTTGATGAGGAATAAAAAACAATTTCATGCCTCCCATTAAATGAACTTAGTTTTATCATTTCATCAAAAAAAGGTAGATACAGTAAGTCTTACTGTATCTACCTTTATTTGTATGATTATTAATAAACAATACACATATAACTGGTTTTGCTTTTAGTTTAGGGCTTTAGGGTTTAGGGTTCCGTTAAAAATTTAGTTTTTTAAAAGGGTTCCGTCACCAAAAAAGTTTGAGAACCGCTGTGCTAGACACATATGGACACCACAGCTAGGTAAGTTATAGATTTTACAGGGTAGTAAGTTTTAAAAACAGCCTGATTCATAAATGAGAGTAAAATCTCTGCAACATGGTGATAAAAAATTGGTAAAATCTCTGCTATACTAGAAGTGATTTTGTTTAGGCGGGTGTACCATTTGAAAATACACGTACGTTCGCACTGGTTTACTTTCTATCTCGAGTAAGAATTTCGTATCTTTTAAGAAACGTCTAGCGATTGCCTTTACTTCATGACGAAATTAGCCGTAAGTACGGGTAATGAATCTGAGCGAGACAGGTACATATGACACACAGATATAATAACAGCAAATGGGATAGAAATGTTCCGATCTTATACCAGCGGCTCTCAAAATTTTACAATATAAAGAATGGTCGAAACAACAGTCAATATAATAGAGAAAAATGCCTTACTCATCTATAAAGTATTAATAATTTTTATTAATTCCATAATCTATTTAACATTATTCTGAAAATTCCGAACTTAGAAAGCATGTATAATCATTATTTTTATGGAGTCTCTTAGCTAAGTCAGGTTATTTACAATTACATTATTGCTCTGTAATGATTTAGGTACTTATTGTGAGATAAGAAAGCTAACAACGCTTGCATTTTGACCACTTAATTACTAGTTTTGGTCAGTCTACCTTAACCAGTTGTGATAAGAGGATCTCAAGATGCCTAAAAGTAAAGTTTTAGATTATAATACAAAACTTTTAATTTTAAACGTTTTGTCGTATTTTCAATAAAATTAGAAAAAGAATACGGCGGTTCTACTGTTACCTTTATCTTCTGTTTAAGAAAGAGTTGCAGCTGTCCTGAAAGTGAGTGTTCGTAGTGTTCAACGTACTGTATACGAAGATAAAGAAAATATTCTTACGGACGAAAAGAATAGTAATGCAAGGTTAAAACCAAAATCGGATGACGAGTGTGAAGGTATTAAAATGGACATCAGAAACATAATTTACGGCTTGTATGTATCTAAAATACCATTTACTTTGGCAACACTTCAGCATATATTAAAAGAACGCGAAATTGTAAATGTGTGTGTACAAACACTATCAAAATTATTGAAAAGTTGCGGTTTTAAATTTAAAAAAGAGTGCAATCGACGATTTTCGTGCGAACAGCAGCATATAGCCCACCAAAGAGTTGTTTTTTTAAAGCAATATACAAAAAACATGGAATCAAAGTAGAAACAAGCCGTATTTCTTGATGAGACGTGGATTTTTTCTAAAGGTGAATTCAGAAAATCTTGGCAAGATGACACTCCAAAAAGTGTGAAAAAACAATCACGTAACGGTGGAAAGCGTTACATAGTCTTGCATGCTGGTTCTACTGACGGATTTATTCCTGGCGCAAGTTTAATTTTTTCCAGTAAATCAAACAGCGCCGATTATCATGATAATATGGATAGCGACAAATTTGAGGAATTGTTGAAAAATCAACTTATACCAGCTCTGGAAAAGCCATCCTTGATAGTATTAGATAATGCATCGTATCATTCGAGACTTACTGAAAGACAACCGACGGGTGGATGGAGGAAGCAGCAAATTAAAGATTGGCTCGATACACAGCATCTTATGTATCCAAAAAATGCCCTAAAAGTGTAGTTGTTAAGAATAGCCAAAGAAAACAAGAATGAAAAAAATATGTTGTTGATGAAATGCTCCGGGAACATGGATATGAGACACTACGTTTACCGCCATATCACTGTCAGTTCAACCCCATAGAACTTATATGGTCAAACTGTAAAAGATATTACGATAAACATATTGGCCCCAACGGATTTAAAGAAGAAAATGTGTTGGACATGTGGAATAAAGCCGTAAATCAGTGTAGTGCAAAATATTGAAAAGACTGTGTGATTCATACAGAAAATCTCATTGAAGAGTGGTGGGAACGTGAAAGTTATTTGGACACCGAAGATATTGCACCACTTCTTATAACTTTACATGGCGATAGTGACGACCATTTATCTGATGACTATGAAAATTTCTCTGATGACTAATATTAATTATATATATTTTTATAATTTAATATTGTTTTCTTCTATAGTTTAATTTGTTTTCTAAATTAATAAAATGAATAATTATGTCCATATTAAAATCTCGATGTTTTATTATTTTTATCGAACCAGTATTATTTCTACCCGGCATATAATTTATTGCGACAAGGAAACATTTTTGGTGTCGCTTGCGTACGCAGCAGTGGTAAGCTACTTAGTAATGGCAAGCGTTGTACTTGAGCCATACGCAACCCTGAACTTTGTACCTGCCTAAACAAAATCACTTCTAGTATACCATTGGAAAGTCCAGTACAGTCCACAAATTCACCAAGTAGGACTCGAAAAAATATGATTTTTGTTAACAGTGTTGCCAAGTCATGTGAAATTTCCCTTATTGTGGGCAAAATTTAGATGATATTTAAAAATAAATATGAAAACATTGACAATTTGAGAGGAATATGAACAAATACGAAAAAATTATTAAAGTATCTTTATCTGAAATATCACAGTTATCTATGCTAGCCTGCTGTTTTCTGCAAAAACTAACCAGATTAATGGTTTTAAAAAGCTACCAATCAATAAAATGTTGAACGAGATCTATTACATGAAAACAGTTTTGCCTTTAGGAATGTTTATGTACCTGCAAAATTAATAATAACTTTATGCTACTCTAATTCTGGGGCTGAAATAATTTTTCTGCCACAACAAACAAATATCATGAAAAAGAAGAAACAGAATAGGCACACAGGCAGTAGTTCTCAAGATGTTAAACAACTTTTTGATCTAACCTTTTACCTTAACAGTGTTGCCAAGTCATGCGAAATTTCCCTTATTGTGGGTCAAATTTAGATGATATTTAAACAAATATGAAAACATTGACAATTTGAGAGGAATATGAACAAATACGAAAAAAAAACATTCTGTGTTCCTCAATTATTAAAGTATCTTTATCTGAAATATCACATTTATCTATGCTAGCCTACTGTTTTCTTGAAAAACTAACCAGATTAATGATTTTAAAA
>JABXWE010036057.1:0-17279 GCA_014611495.1 Limonius californicus
ATATATATATATATATATATATATATATATATATATATTTAGTTTACTAACAGTTATAGGTTCCCGTATATTGCAATGAGTTTGAATAAGGAAGACGATTTTACTTTTAATTCAAAAATATCAATTCTATGGGATTCAACAGACAAGTTGTCTTTGCTCCTTTTCATCGAAAAAAAAAAAGATCGAGCCTGTTTAGTGTTGGGCATAATTGAATCATTTCAATAATCCAATGATTACCATTCGAATGATTTTAATAAACGATATATTCATTCGAATTAATCATTCGAATCAAAAATGCGCACGCATTTTGGAAATTCCAGAAAAATCTGGCATCCTGCCTTTTGAATGAATGCTTGGCACTCGTGCTCTTATTCGATTTGGTTTTTCGGTTTTCGACTGTATTCTGCTCTGTATTTATATATATTTCGTCACAGTGTAAGATTAAGCTGATTGTAAATGCCGTTTTATGATCTTCCCTGTTATAGTAAATATGTTTGTTTTTTTGGCGTGGTTTACAAATTAAGGGAACAAACAAACAAAGGTGAAAAATAATCTTCGCCAAATATAAATACTTCACAGTATTTTCTGAAGAAGCCCAATTTCCTGTGGCGAAACGTAAACTTCTTCAAATTGTGACATTAACACTTCCTGTTGAAGTTTGATCTAAATACACATTTATATTTGGCGAAGATTATTTCTCTACCTATTTGTTCCCTTCCCTGTTATATTATAAGTTATTAAATATTAATGATATTTCTAATAATTGTACTATAATTATATATACTATCATGGCGGCCAATTTAGCAATTGAATTTTTTAAACGGAAAGGTAATAGGTATGAAAAGTCGGACAGATTATAAATGATCGTAACTGATTAAGAACAAAAAATTTGGTTTATTTGATATTTTTAAACAGAGACATAAATTTATTGCTGAAATTAATTTATCTATTTATCTAGTTTATGACAATAATATATGTAATGGTATAATAATCAATCTAAAAAATTTTACAATTAGTATGTTTGAATTTAAGTATGGAAAAATAGAACTACATAAACGTCACTTAAGCCTGTCCGCTGCGAAATTACAGAACTTATTTTCATAACTCAGCTGTACATGCGACCCTACCACACAAGACAGGTCAAATAAATATGTTACTTTGTAGTTTATCTTTTAGTATCTTCTCGAATTACAAATTCATTCAAATACTACTCAAATTAAATAGCACCACCAACGATATTTTGATTGGCAGCCGCACAGCGAGGCAAGAGTAATGCGAGGAGTTATTAATCATTCGAATGAATTATTCGCATCTCGGTATTGCATAACAGAATATTTGAATTGTTTTATTCGAGATGCGCGAGTCGCTACGAACATATTCGAGAAGTGTTTATCGTTCGAATGAATTACTCACATCTCAGAGATGCATGCATAATGGAATATTTCGAATTATTTCATTCGAGATGCGAGCATCGCTACGAACGTATTTGAAAGGTTTGTATCATTGAAATGAATTACTCGTATATCGGGCACGCTTGTATAACTGAATATTTCGAATTATTACATTCGAGATGCGTGCGTTTTCTACGAACGTATTTGAGGAGTTTTTATGATTCGAAAGAATTACTCGTATATCGGAGATGCGTTCATAATCGAATATTTCGAATGATTTTATTGGAGATGCGAGCGTCGCTACGAACGTATTTGAAAGTTTTGTATCAGTCGAATGAATTACTCGTATATCAGAGACGCGTGCATAACAGAATATTTCGAATTATTTCATTCGAGATGCGAGCGTCGCTACGAACGTATTTGAAAGGTTTGTGTCATTGAAATGAATTACTCGTATATCGGAGACGCGTGTATAACCGAATATTTCGAATTATTACATTCGAGATGCGTGCGTTTTCTACGAACGTATTTGAGGAGTTTTTATGATTCGAATGAATTACTCGTATATCGGAGATGGGTGCATAATCGAATATTTCGAATGATTTCATTCGAGATGCGAGGGTCGCTACGAACGCATTTGAGAGTTTTGTATCATTCGAATGAATTACTCGTATATCAGAGACGCGTGCATAACAGAATATTTCGAATTATTACATTCTAGATGCGCGCCTTTTCTACGGACGTACCTATTTGAGGAGTTTTTATCATTAGAATGAATTACTCGTAGATGCCTGCGAATTCGAATATTTTGAATTATTCCATTCGAGATTCGCGCGTCTGCTATGAACGCATTTAGGAGTTTTTATCATTCGAATGAATAACTCGTTTATCGGAGACGCGTGCATAATCGAATATTTCGAATTATTTCATTCGAGATGCGTGCGCTTGCTACGAACGTATTTGAGGAGTTTTTATTATTCGAATGAATTACTCGTACATCGGAGATGCGTGCATAATCGAATATTTCGAATGATTTCATTCGAGATGCGAGCGTCGCTAACGAACGTATTTGAGAGTTTTGTATCATTCGAATGAATTACTAGTATATCGGAGACGAGTGTGTAACCGAATATTTCGAATTATTACATTCGTGATGCGTGCGTTTTCTACGAACGTATTTGAGGAGTTTTTGTGATTCGAATGAATTACTCGTATATCGGCGATGCGTGCATAATCGAATATTTTGAATAATTGTATTCGAGATGCACCCATTACTAAGCCTATTGTTAAACTTTTCATAGCTCACCACTGCCTACATACAATCTCAACTAATTAATGGAAAAGCTATGCGTTGTTGTTAGTTCTATTCTTCCTGCGCTCGGCAACAAGGATAATAATTTTTTTCCCCATTTGTCTAGGCTTTTGACAGAACATCTTTTCTAATGATCTATACAACTTTGTTAGATTTTAGAAAATAAGTTCACTCTTATTACGCACCCTAAATTTCGGCCCAACGTTACTAAATATGAGCGAAATAATTCACTTTATTTGATCAGGCCTATACCTTAAAATGTCGTAAAAACCATTTAATTACATCTTTTTGTACTATATCTCTAAGCTTCCACTAAACCTCAATTATTGTTACTTGTTATAAAAACATGGAACTGTTTTAACTTTTGTTTTTAGATCGAAATAGCGCGGGTGGTTGACGTACCCGCTAATACTACAAAAGTGTACCTAAGTGAGGTCAAAGTGGAAGTAAAACGATTCTATAGGAGTCTAAACATAAGTTGCGTGTAAAGTAAATCGCTACCAAAGATGTTTAATTTCCGTTTGAGCTCCAAATTATTTTCAAAATTTTTGTGCCTCCTTAACTTGAAATTTCAATTCAATTCAATTTCAATATTTTCTTTACATCCTTGTTCTGCTCACACAGTAAGTGTATGTGAATCAGTGTCACCTCTTATGAACGAGTAACAGTTGTGTGTTCCCAAAAAAAGTTTCCTGAATTCGCAAAAATACTTTGTTTCGGCCATGAAAATTATTTCTTTTCCGCGTATATTTTTTTATAGTTTGTCAAATATGTATTAAATGTTAAAAATTATATTTTCACAACATAAATTTGATATAATTTTGTGGTTCGTTAAATATTTAAAAAGAAAATTATTTTCAAAATTACTGCTCCTGATAACATTTTTCCGAAATTAAAAAAATGTGTCTAAAATTACATTTAGTAACAAATTGTTTCTAAAATAAAATAATTTTTACTTTCTTAATATAACTCATACTATATAGCCATAAATTCTTGGAAAAATGTTGATTATTGCTAATGCAGTTCTAGCTTAGATATAGTTTCCCATTGAACACTTCCTGCCTACTCAATCGGCAGCAAATTGTGAAAATATTCAATGGATCAGATAAGCTATAAATCATTAAACGTAATATTTATTAAATTATTGCCACCAAACGAATAACTACAGTAAATTACATTTGTTCGTGTTTACTTTGATTATTACAGCCTAGAAGCGTTATTTGGGGATAATAGAAACTTTTCAATTAGATGATTTAATACTTTATCATACAAGTAATTACTCTGTGACGTTTACAACCTGACTTTTGATCAGGTTCGTTTTTCTACAGGCTATTTTGAAATGACTTTATTTGTTTAGTTACTATTAGTGGCGGCCGGTGAGGTTTCAACAAGGACGGGTGCTGCTTAATTTTAGAAGAATAAATATATGTTATCATAAGAAATCACTCAACTGGAATTAATGTGAAGTTCTCAAAAACACGTTAACCTTTATAAAATTCATTCTTGTAAATCGCTTTTAAACAATAATATAAGAGAGTCATCGTATCAGTAATTACCTACTTAACAGAAAAGACACACCCAAACACATTTAATTTTTTTAATGATATTCTGCTTGTCGATTTTTAATCGAAATAAATTTGTCTGCAACTTTTTTTTCAAAATTATCAATTTCGTTAACTAAATTCCTGCCGATAGACATTGTAGGCAAAGCATTCAAGCGATCGTTAAGCATGGTGTTTCGTAAAAAGCTTTTTACACGCTTTAATGTGGAAAAGCAACGTTCAGCTTCGGCGGTATAAGTTGATAAATCTCTGCAGAAAAACGATAGGTGTAACAACTGTTCTGTTCTTTTCTCTACATTTTCTGTGTAAAATTTAAATTGGAAAGTTTTGCGAAGTCAATCTTTAAAAGGTTATTAACACTATTCATTGTTTCCTAGTCACAAAACTGCACTTTGGAATAGAAAATTTTAGGTCCTGGCGAATCTGTTCGGCCCACTAATTGAACAGTATAATCAATAATCATCATATATGTACGGTCAGGGGATGTTTGCCGAATACAGAGAATTGTGGGGACCGAATAGATGCCACCTTCACGCTTGCAGGTTTAATCGCACAAGGCGATCGCTAACTTTGCGGCGAAAATCGCGGAATGGATGATGATTTAATCGTTACAACGTTAGCTATAGAAAACAAACTTTTGCAGAGTTAGTTGATTTTAATTATTATTTAAATACAGATATTAAAAAAGATTAATTTTAATATTTTAATCAAGGAGGGGCCACACCGGTGCCCACTTATTCAAAAACCACCACTGATTACTTCTTCTTCTTCGAGTGCTTTATCTCTTACGAGACGTAGCGATCTTCTCTGATTATTAGTGATCCAAAATATAAGCAATTTAATTGTTGGTAACGAGACAGTAACACGGCTGACTGGCTTCCAATTTAAGTGAAAGAGATATAGTTTTAATATTTTGTATAGTAATATCTATATTTTTAGGACAATTGAATTGTATGACATTTTCGCCTTCAAATACCCTAAGTGGTAAAGTGAAATAGTTCACTTGAGAAATTGGGGAAACCTTGTATTAAAAATGGAATTTTTTAATTCATTTTAGCTACACACACGAGGCGTGTCCAGGATCTAAGGTACCATTGCTTTTCACTCTGCTCTGTTTTGTTTCTGGCAAATCGCTACAATCAAATAAACGTCATACATGTTTGTACTACAATCTGTGAAACTTTGAACGTGTTTGATTAATAAATAGTTGAAAAATGAGTGTAAATATGGTATCACCTTTTATTAATGCGTGCGGATTCGAAATTTGCATCGTAATAATTCGGTTTCTTCATACAAAAAGAATCCCGGTGTGTAAAATTCACAGCGAATTGGTATCTGTGTATGGTACTGTAATATCCCGTAAGAAGGTTTCGGTATGGTGTAAAAAATTTGATGAACGAAGGGTCGATTTGCGCGATGAAAGAAGATCCGGAAGACCACGAATTTTGGTTACAGCTGGAAACATTAATCGGGTAAATGAACTGTTACAGACAGATCATAGATTTAAAGTGAGAGATATGACAGTTGCACTAGGAATACCGAAAACAGTTATTCACGAGATGTTGATTCAAAAACTGGGTTACAAAAAAATTTTCAGGACGCTGGCTTTCGAAATGTTTAACAGATCAAAACCTTCGCATGGGAATCTGCCTCCAAAATCTTATCCGTTACAAAGAAAATCTGGACGTTTTAAAGGATATTGTTACAGGCAACGAAATTTGAGAGCTGCAATAAAACGTAATAAACCTCGTTTATTAACGCGTGGTGTTAAATTTCCCCATGACAAAGCTACACCACACACAGCAAGAGACACGAGAAATCTCCTTAAGTTGTTCAAGTGGGAAGTGTTGGAACATCCACCACACAGCCCGGATTTAGCCCCCTCAGATTGTTGGTTGTTTGGCACGCTAAAGAGGTTTTTGGGCGGTAAGAGGTTTCAGAGCGATGATAAAGTGATTGCTGCTGCGAAACAATGGATACGGTCTTTGGGCACGACGTTTTTTGAGACGGGTGTACAAAAACTCGTTCCACTGTGGAATAAGTGTATGGATCTTAAGGGCGAATATGTGGAAACGTAGTATATATACTTGTAGATGTAGTTTAATATGTATTATAATAAATCTTGTTTGTTACAAAATTTTTAAGTATTCGGTACCTTAGATTCCGGATACGCCTCATATACAGTATACATATAGTGTTGTTTACATACACACACACTCACACAGTGATCCTAATAGAACAAATTTTTGGTGGCTAAGGAGAAACAACTTGAAATAAAATAGTTATTCAGAATTACGTACATTTTATTATTGTAATTTAAGTTAAAACCCCTGATATTACAAAACTTGCTGATTAATACTGATATAATCTAGTACTTTATTGGGCAGCCTTTGTCCTAGGTGATTAATTTGCATCTACTTGCTATGGCATTTATCAGTTCTCCATGTTCGTCTTTGGAGACGGAGTTAAACCGGGCATCGATATAAGGGATTGGATTACATCCCTTTGCTTTGTCTTTTTTTTTAAGATGTTATACTCTTTACCACAATTTTGCGATGGGATTAAGATCTAGGGACTGTGCTTCTAATTCATTCTACCGAATTTATTGGTCGACATCCGAGATTGAACCACTTTTGCTTTAAGGAAAGGTATATTGTCATCCTGGAATAGAAATTCTTATTTTCATGCCCCTGCACCTCTATACCATAATAGAGGTTAGGTGTTATATTGTTGGAAGTACGTGTGTTAGTAAAAATTCTTCCACGGGAAACTTTCTGCAATACATATTACCAGCATGATGATTGACATTGTTACGAACCCAATATCCAAACTTCTAAATTAAATTATTATTGCTTCATAGCTGTTGTAATGTGATTTCAATTGCATACACATTTATGTTGAAAGCAGTGATGTCATTTCAACTCAGCAAAATCAAAGTACATTAGAATATTAAATTAGGCAATGTGAAATAAGTAATATGCTTGATAAGGGAAATTAAGTAATAACCAGGTCATCGCTTATGGGTGCAAAAGAGAATTTATAAAAGGACACTTAAGATTGAATTAAAAAAAGAGTGCATAGAAAAACAGCTAAGAGTGACTGGTGAATAGTAAAGGGTAGAAAGTGGAGAGTGTATAGTTGGCAGTAGGCGGTGTTCCGAAGTATAACAAACCCAGTAATGGCGATATACCTGTTTATATTTTTGTAAGTAATTTTAATATATTATTTTAGAATAAGTTGTAATAGTTTTGTAGTACGTAGCAAAAGAATAAATCAAATCATTTTATATAAGAGTAGTTGTATCTCTGGTGATCCCGGCGATAAGGACAAAGGGGTTCTTATCAGTTACAGCCATAGGCGTAACAATATTAAAGCTGCATTCGGAACTGTTTCACTGTTTTCGTGTAACGACCAGTAACGATTCCAGCCCATTGCAAAAAGTTGAGTGTTTATGCCTCGGCAAGCAATTTCTTGCATGCTCTACACCCTCGGCGCACAAATTTTAGGTCTTCGCCTTACGGAAGATGTATACAACTCACACTAGTATTGTACTGTATTTGAGAGAGAGAGATCTAGAACGCGGTTTTCCAAGCATCTGCAGTCATCATTACCTTATTATATACCCTAACAAAGAATTTTCCTATCTGGAGTAGTTCCAACTCCAGTAGTGATTTTTAACGTGTCACACATCGCAGTGGCACCGGACCTACGGCTTTACTTCTTATCCAATAGAAGGCGCATTTTCAGATTTTTCCCCGCTAGAAAAATCACAGACCTCGGCCATGTTCAACCCCGCGTCCCTTGGATCTAAAGGCAAATGCGCTGACCACTACACCACTGAGGCCGCCAACTCACACTAGTAGCATCTGACCATAATTTGGTTAATCCTGTAAAATTGAGATTTCACGAGTGGATGCTTCTTTGTTATGATCAATGGAAAATTATTGCATATCGCTTTTTGTCGGATAAAATTATTTGCTACTTCTGCGCGGACAACTTTCATGGCATGTACCTATATCTCAAATAAATGTCCTAAATTCAGGTCTGTATATTTAGGGTATCCCGCAAAGGTATGTCGCAAATTTAGGAATCTGTTCAGGGACTTAAAATAAACAAAACAGTTTATATGGACTTACGGTCTCCGATCCCTTGTTATACATATACAAAAACTTTTGTTTCTTTAGTAACATGACACAGTAGTAGGTTAGCACTGTAAATGGATTGAAGTAAGAGGTTACGATTACATTAGATTTTCGAAATGACCTCCCTGCATCTAAATATAAGCTTCTGCTCGGCGCACTGACGAAAGTCGAACCAGTTATAAAAATTTCCCGCGTGTTTTCTGTTCAGCATACAAAGAATTTTTAGGATGTCCCTAAAGGTAAAGTCTAAAGGGCACAGATTCCGTAAATTGGGCGGCCAAGATACCGGACCTCCTCTTCCAATTCATGGCTTTCCTCATAGCAGTTATCAAGAAATTGTCTTGCAGCTAATGCAAAATGTGCAGGTGCCCCATCGTGGATAAAACAGCAATCGTGTCGTATTATGAGCGGTACATTGTCTAAAAGATCGGATAACCGGTTTATTAAAAACAGTTAATAATTCTCGCCATTCTCGGTTAGGTAGTTTAAGACTATTATAGTAGTCGCAATGTAAGAAGACCAGAGTAGGATTAAAATTAAAACCCTAATTTGCGACACTGCATCCTTTTCTAGCTAAGCTGACTATGCGGTCTAAATACTCTCGGCAACTTGGCAGGTGTGGTTTTCATTTTAATCTTACTCTGGTCTTCTTGTATTGCGACTACTTTACTTACTACACCACACTAAATATTCATCATCATCATCATCAACCAAAAATTGTCATTGGTTTCTTGAAATCAAATAGTATGTGGGTTTTCAATATCCCAAACACGAGTGTTGTGGAAATTAAAAAAACCATCTCTGGTAAAGCAAGCTTCGTCTGTATAAAGTATGTCACTAGAAAATCCAGGATTTTGAGAAAGTTGTTGTAAGGGCCATTGGCAATAGAGGAGCAGCGAATTGTCTGGTAACTCTAAAGTTTGCACCTTCTGAAAATGGTTAGGGTACAGCTGTTGTTCGTAAAGTGCTATCCATACAGTAGGTTTAGAAACATTTATTTTTGTAGAAATTCTTCGCACATTGGTTTCTGCTTCAAAGTTTGGGTTTCGACGTACATTATGCCCCTAATCAGCCGTATGTGGTTTGAATGATCCAGTTTCTCTGAGTCGTTGATCATTTGATAAAAATGTTCTCCTATCCGGCAAATGACGATTCGGATATTTACTATGATAAATTCGTACCGCTTCAGCCCCAGTGGCATCAGCTCTATCCAAAGCAACTTGCATATCACTACATTTTACAAAGATGTAGTCCGTGTTGATATCAGGGGTAAATATTTAAGCGCTGAGTGACCACAACACTTGAATGACACTGCAGAGTGACATAATACATACGATTAATTGATTTATAAACTGCTAACGCCAGCGTCAAGCTTGCATTACTACAACAACAAAATGTCTTGCATCTTTATAATAAGGGATCGAAGACCATAAGTCCATATAAACTTTTTTGCTTATTGTTAGAATACAAAAGGTATTTCTTATAGCAATTACTTTTAAATGGGTATTAAGTAATTTCTAATTACATCATTATTTTTCAGAATGATAGGTAACTGATTGAACGATTTATGCTACAATGTATGGTTCTAAAGAATTGTAAGATTACAGTAAACAGATAAACTAATTACATAATAATGATAAGATATTTAAATATATTTACCTGTGTTTATATCAAAAAGTTAAGTAAAAACTCTAAGAAATACACACGTTGCATATTAGCAGTTGAATAACGTAAGCACCTACTGGTAATGATTTTCAAATGCAAATATTTTGCTTATTAGTAATTTTTGACCAACAATTCTTAAAATTTTTTAAGAGAAAATATTGTAAATCGAGCTACAATGAAAAAGCGTTTTCCTAAAATAATTTAGACACTGTTCGTAACATGTTACTTACTACTTACAAATCCTTGTTGTTTGAAGCTGAACTACTTTTTTCTTGTTTTTTTAAGTTTTATCTATGGCTCATAATAATTGAACAAATCAGCTCGCTCTGAATTTAAAGACAAAGTGTATTTAGATGCTCATATGTTACGTAGAATTTTGGGAACAGCATTGTTCTAGAAATACTAATTTCAACTAAGGTTATCTGAGGTAATGTTTTAGAAGCGCTGCGTTTATCGTATTGTTGCTTCGAATTAGACAGTCTTGGCGCGTCCTGTTGATTTCCGTAAAGGCCAAGTAGGAGTTGCTCGTTTTATTCGCGATTATGCAATTCATCATATGTGTGCATTATATTATAGTGTTTAGAATAACCTGTGTGTTTTGTGAAGCAAGATATTGAGGTATTCGTGCGTTGCAAAATTAAGGTAACTTCTACTAATAGATTTAAAATTATATCTATCAAGATTCATGGGCATAGATAAATTTAAAAGTAGAGTCGGGAGTTTTAAGCATGAAAACTAGTGATTTGCTGTTCTTAACAATACAGATAAATAAACACTAAAAAGCAGAAATTCTAGTAAATTTAACGCAGTGGGATAAAAACAATAAATATCCTCACACGGTTTATCACATTTACTACAATTTTTCAAATTTTAATTCAGTTCCTACAGTAAATTTTTTCTTTAAAACATAGGCTGTTTCTTTTTTGAATGCATAATACGATGTGTGTTGAATTGAAACCCAGCTTTGCTTCATAAAGAATTATTCAACAATTATATACAAATAATTACCATCACAGTTTAGTCACCTATCCCATTGTTTTACTAACCAACGTATACCCTGATCATAGAATTCTTGTGGCTGCTGATTGAAGAAGTCTTCTACAGGTATCTGTACTTCTGCGCCAGACTCATAATCCCGACCGTTTAACACCTTTTTCAGCGGTCCATAAATATGGAAATCGCAAGGTGATAGATCCAGGCTATAGGGTGGTTGCTCTAAAACCCTCCATTTCTTTCGTTGAAGATTTTCTTTTACCACATTAGCAACACGAGGCCTATCATTGTCGTGCAGCAAAATGACGTTTTCCTGGACGTTTCCGTCTTATTGCTTGATGAAGCTTATGTAAAGTTTCATTGTACAGATTTGCATTAACATTTACTTCAGGTTCCTTAAACTCTATCAACAAGGGTCCTTCATCGTTGAAAAAAACTGTTAACTCACCTTGCCTGCAGAAGGTTGTACTTCTTCGGTGGCGGTGAACTTGAATGTTTCCACTGCATCGACGATAGCTTACTGGATGGGTCGTAGTAATGGCACCAAGTTTCGTCACCAGGAACTATTGACAGAAGAAAGTCATCACCATATTGCCTATAGTCTGTAAGGTATTTTCTACGTTATTTCTACTTTCTTTTTTTAATTTCTACATTAATAATATTTTTCACGTAATTCCATAAATAAAAATCGAGAGAGTTACATCGGGTGACCTGGAAGGATTGGTCTGCGATCTAAAGTCGAAGAGATGCATATATAACACCTTACCAACACATCAAACTTCTTGATCTTCTTGGTTCCTTCAACAACTATAGAAACTTGGCCCCATGTTTACGAACACCCTGTTTAACAGAATACATTATAAATAAAAGTTATGATTTATGGGGATAACGATCAACAATTTGTGAGAATGTATATTGTCATAATATTTTGGTTAGCCTTGTATTTTCCTTCTCTACGTTATCTTTGTGTTAACTTTAGTTGGTTTGGAGTACAATGTTTGGCACATCGGAGTATGTGATCATATCTATTCGGTTTTTAAAAAGAGGTAGGCGTAGATCGAATGTGTTCGTTGAAGTGTTTCGATTGGCCAGACATGAGGGTTGTCAGGGGAATGAGTAACTATTATATATTATATTTATTAACACTGGAAATGTACAAAACAGGAAACACCCTGGATGACCCGCAATTTCAGAAGACAAACAAATTCAGATAGTCGGTGAAATGGTATGTAGTACATTTTCAGCAATCAACTCCACGTGTAGCTGCGATATGTGATGTATCGGCGACCACTGTCAAAAAGTTTTTAAAACGGCATAAGTTCCATCCATACAAAATTTTACACCAGTTGATTGAAAATAATCGGGATAGACGCATTGACTTTTGTGAGGTCATGACCCAAACCACTGGAAGAAACCCATCCTATCTTCGCAATATCTGTTTTAGTGACGAATGCACATTTTTTTAAATGGGTTTGTTAACAGACAAATGCAAGATATTGCTGCTATGAAAATCCCCATGTTTTCCAGGAAGGTCACACCCAATTTCAGCAGAAATTGAATGTGTGGATAGGAATACTTGGCGACCATATCGTAGGTCCCTTATTGATCGACGGAAACCTTACTGGGGAATTGTATTTGAACATGCTGGAAAACCTCATCCATCCGTTAATGGTTGAGATTGCTGAAAATAATCCAAACGAATTTGACATGGATATCACATTCACAGCAAGATGGAGCTCCTCCACATTTTAGCAGACAATTTCGCAATTATCTCGATGCAACGTATCCTCGACGATGCAATAGTCGTCGTGGTCCAACAGAATGACCTCCGCGATCCCTGACCTGACTCCGTTGGACTTTTTTTGCGGAGGTATCTTAAATCGAAAGTTTTTCAAACAGAACCCGATTCCCTCTCGGATTTACGACGTAAAATAACACAGGCTTGTGCAAATATCGGAGTTGAAACTTTCCAGAAAGTATGGGAAGAGATATTAAATAGGTTTTTCTATTGTCAAGAAGTTCAGGGAGCACACTTTGAACATTTTTTAAAATAGTAGTACTATTCAGTTTATGTTATATAAAATAAGTTTTCTTGTGTTTTAAAATGTACTTCTTTTCTTCATTCTTCAACGGTGAACTTTTCGAAAGCGTACCTTTCTTGCTTTTACTTAGTGTTTTCCATAAACTTATTATTATTATTATTATTTTCAATCATCTGTCATTTTTTTCTGAATGAAAATTTTTTTTATGCAACTCAAGAATCCGACGCATAATTAAAATACCATACCAAATGTTACTCGACCCCACTGCCATTTAAAAATTGTTCAAGATGGCTCCCAGCTGCCATTTTGAAAGTTATAAAAATTAAATTCGGCTAAAAAGTAGTATTTGGCCTCCTACTAAAGCACACAATTTTGTAAAGAAATATAAAGTCCATTAAAAGCTTATAGTCCGATTCCTACACCATCTTCCTCCTCTAAGTTCTTCACTATCATGCTACTTCGGATACTGTCATTCCATGATCTTCTTGAACGACCGATCTTCCTCTTTTCTGGCGGTACCCACTGGAACACTTTCTTAGACTATCTCGTATCTTCCATGTGGCCAAACCATTTCCGCGCTCTTTCCTCAATCCTTTCAACTACACTCTTCTCTGCATTCATATTTCGTCTGATTTCCTCATTTTGGAACCTTTTAATCAGTTTGGATGCTCAACCGCTACGTCCAAGATACTCCATTTCTACTGAGTTTAACTTCTTTCTTGCTTCGGCCTTCATTGTCCAGACTTCACATCCATACTGTAATACAGATTCCACGAGCGGCTTGCCAATTCTCTTTTGCCTTTTTTGGGAAATGTGCTTATCCCATCATACAGAATTCAAGTTTTCCTATTACTTTTCTGCTTTCCTCAATCCTGTGTTTAATATCAGCTGTGTTATGGCCATCTTTGTCAATAATTGTTCCGAGATATTAGATGGGATCCACTTGTCTAATGTTAGTATTGTCTCCTACTAGTATCTGGTACCTTGCGTCTGTATTTATGGTCAGTCCCCATTCTCTATAACATTGATCCAGTCGGTGCAGCATAAACTTTAGATCGAACGCATCTTGGGTAGTAACTACTTGATCGTCAGCCCATCCTTTCATTCTCTTCCATTCCTTTAATGTTGCTTCCAGATAAAGATTGAATAAAATGGAGACAAGCTGCAGCCCTGTCTCAAGCCTTTACTTGGGTATATAACTCTTGATAGCCTGTTACCAAGTTTAACGTATGCTTTATTATCTTGATAAAATTCCATTATGATGTTATTCAATGGCTTTCCTATCTCAAAGGTGGCTGAAACATTGAATAACTCTTCTTCTTGAGTCATATGCCTTTTCCAAATCGATGAATGCCATGTTAGTTTTTCTTTCTAGATATTCTCTTTTCAATGATTCTTCTGTGTTATATTATTGCTCCTCCTATGATGTCCTCTTCGTGTTCGTTCATAAATATATTTCCCACGAGTAGAGATTTGCAATGTTGAGTTTATTCCTGCATTGATATTAAACTCATTTGTTTCTGTTGATGATTAGTTTTCAGTGGTCTCAGACAACTCCAAACTTCTGTTGCTTGTGCTCTCCCTATTCGGTTTTCAATATCTATTCATCTACATTCCCACAACAAATTCTTTACCTCTCTTCCGTTTTGCTTAACTTGTCTTTGTAATTCTCTAAGGCTGTCAGAGTTTTCTTGTACGTTGTGAGATATCCAGAAAGTGTATATACATAATATGAAGCGATATGACCCTTTTAGTAGTATTTTCTATGGCCCAAAACAAGAAAAAAACCATAAACATTTGTTTATAAATGTTCCCCAAGACGGTTATGGACAACAAAAGTTTCACAATAAAACGACATTTTTTTGAATAGCATTAATTTAATACTAGCAATTAGGATTGCTTTGAAATTAATTATTAAAAGTTAATTTAGCTTATCATTTTGCAAAAGAAGAGTATGCACACATGTATCTTATGTTGGCTTAGATGAAAATCTCCATGCTGTGAAAGTGAATTCCTACTAGCAATGATCTTTGTTTAACGTCTGGTGTGGCGATATTGGCGATTTTTAAATTGAACTCCCTATTCTACATCCGCGGTTGAATGGGCAAACTTATGTTAATTTTGTGGAAAAATTTCTACCACAAATGTTAGAAAATGTGCCTTTCATGCGATGATATCATATGTGGTTTATGCAGGATGGTGCTCCCGGCTACCTCAGATGTCAAGCAAGAAACTACCTAGACAATGTTTTTCCATCATGATGAATAAGTCGAGGTGGAACTATCAGTTGGCCAGCAAGGTCTCCCAATTTCAGTCATTTAGATTTTTTTGTGGGGTCACTTATAAAGTATGGTGTACGAAACGGAAGTACCGGAACTGAATTGCGAGGTGGGACTACTCGATATACTGCTGTAATATTTGCACGCGTGCGAATGCTTGTTTCAGAGTTAACCGAATCAACTTTGAGCAACTATTATGATTATTAGACATTAAGTATTAATGTATAACATTAAAAAAATATAGTTACATTATTTATATTATTAAAGCATTGTGAAATTTTCTTTGTCCATAATTTTATTGGGGAGCATTTCCAGACAAATATTTATATATGATTTGTTCTTATTTTGGGCAGTAGAATATACAAGGATGATGTCACTTCATGTTACCCCCTATATAATTGTAAATGCGAGTTAGAATTTAAAGCCTTCTAACAAGGCTTTTAATAACTATTTATTTGTTTTTACAAAGAATAAATGGAGCTTTGGAGTACATAAAATATCGTTCTAACAACTTGAAGATGATTCTAAGACTAAAGCTAATTTATTAAACGGACGAGCAAGTAAGATCATCTGCTTATCTTATCGCACCGCAGAGGAAGTATCAAGTTTCTTAGATTGAAGCGTAATGTGTTGTGTTATGCATAACTCTTCCCATCTAACAAAGAATGCTTAATGGTTTTTGAAGAAAATAATTAAACTTTAGATTGCATTAAACTAAATTCATTCTCTTCCTGTGTGGCGAGATTTCTTTTAAGTAATTTAACATTTATAATTTAAGAAATTGTCGTTTGAAGAACACATACAATATAATGCTTAATATTAACAAGATAACTATAATTATTATAATAATTGAAGATAAAGCAAAATGTTTGTCTATAGAATAGTTTACATTATTTAATTGATTCATTTGTTCTCCAATTTTTACTTGATTTCTGATGAGTTTATTAGTCCTTATTGACAATAAAACTTGATCATGATTAATTAATATTGAACAATCAGGAGTGAGATGTACTAATTTTGATCCATATAATTCGCTTCTATAATTTTGGTTGTTACATTTATGTAATATCCAATACTGCTTTTGATGGAGCACTTATAAGCCATGTTGTTGAAGTAATTTGAGTAATTTTAATATCTTTTAGTTTAAAAATATATGGTTTACAAGTTTGATTATTATTGAAGGATAACAGTTGTGTTTCACGTAATTTATCGTTCGGGATTTGAAAGTGGTTATTTTGTTTACAATAGTAACTATTTAAAGAAACTAATTTGCAGTGATCTATTTCAATTGGAATGCTCATTTTTGTGTTGAATAGAAAAGTTCCATAGGTGGGGATTATAATTCTCAATTGATTATTGTCTATAAGAATTGGGAAAGGTATCAACTGAATTGTTTGATATTGATTATTAACAGAGATTAGAGGAATTTCGTATATGTTAGTTATTTTTTCTTTGATTTGGTAAGCTTTGATCGTAATAATAGGTTCATAAAGGTGTAAATATTTGTTAGTAGCCGGATAAGGAATGGCTAATGATTTTCCCGATATGTCGTTCAAATAATTAGATATCTGATTCAAATTTTGAATTAATTCTTCATTGTTTAGTAATGTGCATTTGTTGGTTTTGGGCAAATGTCAATGCAGTTTCTAATTCTATCCAAGCTGAAATAAACATTTGTAGTGATAAAATAGCTTCGTTTAAAACAAATTTAGTGGAAACGGTAGCAAGGTCATTCTTGATTTTTTCAGTTTCTAAAATGATTTTTTCTATTTCGGTTTTATAAAGCCGTTCTAAGCGCACTGTTTTAGCTTAAAAACAGTACGTTAAGGAGGCCTATAATCGTACTGTTTTTAGTTTGTTTTTTACGATGTTGGTAGTTCGATTTGAATTTGA
>JABXWE010036058.1:0-17664 GCA_014611495.1 Limonius californicus
AACTCGTTCTTACTCAAACACGTTCTATGACCAAAGCCTAAAATCTCTGGGGGTGAGGCTGCCCTCAGCATAGAACCCTTCAGTTATCAGTGACATGACCACAACGTCTTAATTCCTTGACCCCAGTCTGGGCTAGGAGCTGATTAACTCAACTAAAGTGTTTTTACAAGAAACACTTCTAAGAAAAAGAACTTCACAGTAAATCAAAAACTAGCTGTTGAAGGCTTTTTTTACAATTTGTAAGCGAAATTCGAATTTGTGATATATCGGGAAACCACACAGCAAAATAACTGAACGATCCACAATATCGGCCACTAACTAATGAATCCATTCCATTAAAGTTTAGATAGGGAACCGCGGTAGGGTAGTGGCCGTGACGCGTGCCTTCGAAGCTATTCTACCAAAGTCGTTCAAGTTCGAATCTTGAGCACGGCACTTTCCCAGGATGTTTGTGGTGTCTCAGTCAGGATGACCATTCGTCCCGGATTCTAGCTCTGCGTCCCGCATAGGTACGCGTCCCGAAATTAACAATTCGTTTATTATCAATCAATCAAAAGTACAATCGTTGAAATTTTAGAAGAAATTAATCTCATTTTTAAATTTAAAGAAAGAATCAATTCTACATTTATACCACAACGTTTAATCAATCTAATTGAAAATGGAAATATGGAAAAAAATGGTCTATTAAACATTATTATAAATTTTTCTACGAATATTGTTTCTTATCTAGGATTATGTGGTAAACAATTTAAGGAAGTTACTCATTTTAAATGGATTATTTTAAAACGTCGAGGAACAACATAGAAGAAACAATAGTTTTCACGAAGAAATATTTGCCTGAAAACGAATATCTGGTACTGGAAAATGAATTATTCGACCAAATTTCGTATTTGAAAGGATACGTAAACTTTGAAAAACCTCAACAATGGAACAATGAAGAATCACTCACTGATAAACGCAGTGGCGGCTTGTACTAAAGGGCACAAGGGCACGTGCCCACCCAACCACCAAGATAAACACAGAAAGAAATTCGCATGTAATTCAGTGCATTATTTTAATTTCATTATTTTAACGATGGTATCAAATTTTCCTTCCGCACCACAAGCGCGGCTAATACGCTCAAAACTATGTTCCGGGGAATGCTCTGATTTGTACCTATTTAGAGGATGATTTGGTTGTCTATCGGTTATCTTCGCTATACGCGATATACCAGGCGAATGGGGCACCGAGCACATTGTTCCCGTTTGCAGTCAACATTTGAATTTGCACTTTGCAGCGCTGTTTTCGCGCAACAAAGTCATAGACGTCTTTTCCAGCATGAAAAATAGGAGAATGGATTTTATGTACAAAAAATAGGTAAGTTTTTTCTTGTGCCCACCCTCTTTCTTAACTCACGAGCCGCTACTGGATAAGCGTTGGGTTCAAATTTTCAATCATTTCAACGAAAATCATATTCCTTGTGTTCATCTCACAAAAGTTGTAGAATTCGCGGTTTGTTTACCTGGTACAAATGTGGCTACCGAACGACTGTTTTCTATTATAAACAATTTGTGGACAACAGATAAATCGCAGTTGAATGTTGATACAGTAAAGGCAATGGTTATAACAAAGTGCAATACTTGCGAAGACTTCAAGCAACAAGTAGAAATCTGCAATGAACTTCTTAAAAAGGTTAATTCCGTTACAAAATACTCTGGTCACCCTAGTCTTACAATTAGTTATAGTTGGGGCATGGGGATTTTCAAGAGTGGGGCATGTTAGACCTGTGAATAGCATGAAATGTGCTGGATCGGAATAAGCTGGGTGGGATGGGAATCATCGCAATTTGATTCTTACAAAAAAGTCTAGATAAATTGAAGGATTCAAAGAAATTTTTGCTACATACCGGAAAAATTAATTGTTTGTATTACAATTAGCTTCTTCCAAATCTAACCGCAACTGACAACACAATAAATTACCTTCCCGATATAACATTTGAAGAAGTCGACTTCTTATTTAAATAAAGTGTTTTGGCAAATAAACATATACCTACGCTTCAAACTCAATTGTAACATAGGCAGGGCCGGATTTACATAAGCTAGACAAGCTTTAACTTACGGCTACTCATGTAGAAGGGCCCCACAAATTCGATTAATATTAAATTATGCTATCAACTTTTTATTTACAAAATCAAAAATATTTATGTAACTCTCAAATATATTTTGGAAAAGAATAAATACTCCTTGTGCAGCAACTTTATACTATTTTTTCTGCGCCACCAAAGCGCTGGAGTATTTTAAAAGAGATCCAAGTTCGAAATCTATAATGCCACTCAAGCAATTGAGAATAATTACAAATTAATTGTGGATATATTAAATAAAACTCGGAACGAGGCGTCACAAAAATGGCAAAACTAGAAGAGAAGCTTTTGATATCCTTGAAAAAAATGGAAGAATTTGAATTTCCAAGCTGGTATTATGGAATATTATATTAGAAAATGTTTATAAAACTAGCAAAACATTACAAGATCCTCACACATTGTCAGGTACAATGATTTAAATGAACGTGTGAATATATTACTACAAGAATATCCAGAAGGTAATATAGACTTTGAAATATTTGAAGACATGAAACGTAGTATACATGGAAAGCGATAAACTCTCGAAGTCTGAAATTTGATGATTTAATGGCAGATATCGCTTTACAAAAATCGCGAAAGAAAACATTTATTATTTACCATGTTTAACTTCTTAATTTTACAATATTCCTGTTTCATTAATTAGAGTATTTGTTGTATCTAATGAAACTTTTTGCCCGGTTTAGAAATTTTCATTAATGTGCTTCTAGAATTTAAGAAAATCAAAAATTTGTAATAATGCACATTAAAAAAATTTCCTTTTAGGAATATTTACCGTCATTTTTTAATTATTTATTCTCTAGCAAAATAAATATCAACTGTATTTAATAATGTTACAGCTTAGGCCAAACTAACTAAACAAAGAGTTGTTGTTGTTTGTTTGAGCGAGATCTAGGACGCGGTTTTCCAAGCATCTACACCCAAGGGCGCTAACCATTACACCACCAAGGCTGGCTAAGCGGAAGAGAGTATTTCAGAATAATTACCAAAAAACCAAATTATTATTATGAAACTTTTACAAGCCTTTTGGTGCAAATTACCAAATTGAAATACAAAAACTGTAACTAAGGTATCAAAAACAGAACTAGGTTACTACTGTAGTGGCGGTCTTTTCAAATCCCAATAAATAATAACACAGACGGTGCAGCTACATCTTCCAATTTAAGTGCCATTTCTCGAGGCCACCCGGTTACAAAACTGAATTTTATTATTTTTGATGACCTTGCAAGAGTTTTAAGTACATATGTTGTGTCTTTTTATTTTATGACTCTCGAGAACCCTGGAATATTATCCTATATTTTACAAGAAAACGTTCGATGTATTTTACAATATTATGTAATTTACAATCGACTGCCTAAATTAAATTTTTTTATTGTGTACCATTTGAAGTTTACGCAAGCCCTTCTCGATTAATTGATGTTTAGGTATGTGTATTTATGTAGTACCTGTTAGTATATACACATTATAATTTACTATCTCATAATTAACAAATGTAACTGATGAAAGGCAATAAAATATCATTATTGAAAAGAACTATTAAATGTTCTTGCAATTAGAAACAATTTTTTTGGGGCAGCAAATCTTACCAACAGTTTAAAATTTTAATGCAGATTAAGTACAGTAGAAATCCATTTATCAGGATTAATCAATGCTAAAAGCGATTGCGAAAACTGGAATAAAAAACACGTTGAATCCACAAAACACATTTAAATGAAGCATTTACTTTCAGTTCTAGCTTAGACGTACATTAAATTTATAATTATTGGGATGTTTCAGTTGTCCAGAAATTATACGCATATAAACTCTGCCTTTTCTACCTTTTACGGGCCAGAAATTGTATAAATAATTTTTTTCCCTTGATGCATTTGAAATTGATACGAAAAGGCAGAACCTATAACCTTATATTCATTAAACTGAATCTGTGTGAAATTAAAAGGTAGATAAAAAATCTTCGTGCACTTATACATTAAGTAGATGTTGCCCTTGTAGTATGCACAGTTTATCAGTAGACTTTGGCGATAAAATCTGCATTAATCAAATTTAAAAAAATGCGGGGTTTTCCTGGGCGGACAGCAGAACACGAGATTTAGTCGAACATCAAAACTTTTAGTTTACAGGACAATGCTGTGGGATGCGGAACCATATTGCGGATGGTCACTTTAACGATAATAGTTCTTGATGTATTTTTCTTTTATGTATTAACAAATGTCTTTACATCTTAACCTTAAAACCTAAAACAAAAAGTCAATTACGTCTATATATATCGCGCAGGCGCAACTGTAGCTGAAAGACCTGTTTACACTATATAAAATTAATGTATTAGGAATATTGTAAATAAAAAATAATTTATCTAATCGGAAATTATCAGATCTTAAAAATTCGCTGGTAGGTACTTCAAATTTTCGATTCCCAAAAGTTACATTAATACAGTTCACATCTATTACCTGTAATAAGTTCTTTGGCAACCAACGGCCAAGTTATATCGGGAATATTTACGCATTTTTATTTTAGTATTAAAAATTTAAAATTAATAAATAGCTATTGAAACATTAAGGGCGACAAGGGCAGGTTTACTGGTCAACGATAATAATTTTCGAGATCAAGACGTAGTCGAGGTCTCCAATATTATCGGCCTATCGGAAACCAGTACAAATGCACTTATTATATTTTTTGCACTATGGGAACAATAAAATCAAAACGACTAAATTAAATAACATTGCCCCAAAATGACAAGTAGATTTTCCGAAAGTACCTTTGATTTAGTTGTTATATAATGCTGTTGCGATGAAGTGAAAACAGTAACGTGTTCGGAAGCCTATGATTACTTTCCATTTTTTACTAGCCGCCCGTGGGCAGTAAACGTAACTTACCGCTTTCGAAACAGACTAAATAAATGCATGAACAAAATTTTTTTAATACGTCGTCAATTGTTTGTTATTTTTCTGCTTTGGATCACTGAGGTGTTATGTCTTCAATATGTATCTGCGCTCCTAGTGGTGGTAAGTGAATTTTTTTATATGAGGTGGTACCCAAGAGCATATAATATGCTCTCTGGTGGTACTTTGTAGACCGAAGCGAAGCTGAGGTTCATAAAGCCAACGAAGATAAAAAAGAAACTTAACCGCACGTTACGCTTTACGTTTTTTTTTCACTGCCATAAAAACATATTTAATAAAAAATGTGATATTTATATTTGTGAGGGATTAAAAAATTGTAATCTAGCATCTATTAGTAACAAGCCTACCTTTATTTTGGCTGTTATGAAATGAAGGTGCTGTTACTATGATGCAAACGTTAATGGAATTGATATAATAAATGGTGTAATTTGTGTTTCCAATAATGAAAATAATGAAGTCAAATATTTTGTAAATACACCTTCACTTAACATTCAAAATTGTCCCAATTGTAAAATTAGTATTAATATCAATAAATAAATATGTATTCTTCATAATAACTATTTAATTTTTTTATATTCGTTATAGGGGACACCAGGCGCAGAAAGTGGGGCTTAGAACTTATAGAATATTTCAAATTTAATGACATGTTACTGGAAATAAACTACGGGATGGTCGTGGGCTAGAGTGTTAGACGTTAGCCTATTAGACTTCTACGGTAAAGGTCTCGGGTTCAATTTCCCATATTTGTACATCGGCCGTTCTCCCTCACAAGGCAATGTCAACCCAGCGAGTGATTCTGCCTAGTAATCTTCTCTTCGCCACCTTAAGGTGTAGGTCGTTTATGCCATTTTAAACGTGCAAAAGAGGATTAGAAGATAAAGATAAAGCATTGGATTTTATTTGGCAAATAAACCTATTAGGTACGCAATGCTTACGATATTTAAAAACGACGAACGAAATCGGTGATAACTCGTTGAAATATTGTCCCATTAGGTTATTCGGAAATGCCTGTCGCAGGATCTCCTTGCTTATTTTTGCAATATGACAGGTCGCATCGTCTTATTGCAAAAAGTTATTTCTTTCTTCTTCTTCAATTTGCGGTGTAAAAAATGTATGGAGCATACCGTTAAGAATTTTCTGTGCCTGTTTCACCGTTTTCTTCGGAAAAAAATGGGTCAATGATTCTTGATTATGATGCAGAACATCAAACAGCAACTTTTGGGAAATGTAACGGCCTTTTATATATTTCACAGGGATTTTAGGTAGCCTAATAACAGTCACTGATACTATTCAGATCAAAAAAGGTGCCCGACACGGTTGCGTGCTATCACCGCTTCTCTTTAACATATATTCAGAGACAATTGGACGATATTACTTCAACATAGTGAGACACTCGGCAAAAGTAATGGTATTGTCAAAAGCACCGGCAAACGTAATCATATGGCAACATTATAGAATAAGTGACTAATTTTAAGTATCTGGGGACCATAGTGAACCAACCCTGTGACAAGACAATAGAAATAAAATCGAGAACAGAACAGGCAAGAAAACTATTCGCCACAATGAGAAACTTATTTGTTAGATCTAACCTAAGCCTGGCATTGAGAATTCGTGTGCTAAGATGCTATGTGTTACCAGTACTCCTCTATGGGTGCGAGAGCTGGATCCTTAACTCCTCCATGGAAAAAAGGATTGAAGCCTTCGAAATGTGTCTCTACAGACGCATGCTTAAGATATCATGGATGGAAAGAGTGACTAACGTTGAAGTACCCGCATGAAGAAGCAAAAAGAGCTACTGCTCACATTCATGCAAAGGAAAACTCAATATCTAGGTCACATCGTGAGAGGGAGTCGGTACGAACTTCTCAAACTTGTTATTGAAGGCAAAATCCAAGGGAAACGATCAGCCGGAAGACCGCAGAACTCCACACTGAAAGATCTACGCCGATGGTGCAACTACACATCAATTGAAATCTTCCGTGCAGCAGTGTCTAAAACAATGATGGGAATTTGGATCGCCAACCTTCGGAGGGAGATGGTGTGAGAAGAAGAAGAAGAATAACGTAAATTATGTTTATTTACCATGCCATGTTTGACAAAATTCAATCAGCATTATTTATCACAATCAGTTAACTTCTGTACATACTACTGCTATTTTATATGGATGAAACTTTATTCTGTGCAGCATTCTTCAGACTTCCAAATAAATTTAGCGCTGCCACATATCGTCGAACTGATCGATTTGAGCCATACAGAATTGATTATTTCACCAGTTCTTCATTTTCAGGATTGCATGCAGATCGAATCCTCCTGGTTGATTTTCGTCTCACGACTGATCTATGATTTGAGTTTGAACGATAGAATTAAATTTGTCAAAATGTTCAACAGAAAATATGCGTTGCTTCTCCAACTTATTATTGAAAGCAAAATTCAGGGGAAACGTCCAGTCGGAAGACCGCAGAACTCGTGGCTGAAACATCTACGCCGATGGTTCGGCTGCACATCAATTGAAATCTTCCGTGCAGCAGTGTCTAAAACAATGACGGCTATTTGGATCGCCAATCTTCGAAGGGGGATGAAGAGAAGAAGAAGAAGAATAACGTAAATTATGTTTATTTATCATGCCATGTTTGACAAAATTCAATCAGCATTATTTATCACAATCAGTTAACTTCTGTACTACTGCTATTTTATACGGATGAAACTTTATTCAGCAGCAGCAGTCTTCAGAGTTCCAGATAAATTTAACGCTGTCACATCTCGTCGAACTGATCGAAACTTTATTCAGCAGCAGCAGTCTTCAGAGTTCCAGATAAATTTAACGCTGTTACATCTCGTCGAACTGATCGATCTGAGCAACATCGAACTGATTGTCTCACCAGTTTTTCATTTTCAGGATTGCATGCAGATCGAATCTTCCTGGTTGATTTTCTTCTCTCGGCTGATCCATGATTTGAGTTTGGACGATACAACTGAATTTGTCAAAATGTTCAACAGAAAATATGCGTTGCTGTACATTCTAATGCACCATTTTGACAACTATCAAAATATTTTCAAAAACTCCTCTTTTGATTAATGTTAGCATTTTAGGGGTTAATAAAATATATGTTTTGTTATAGCCTATTAAAATAGAAGAACCAATAATTTTGGTTCTCATTGTATAATCTTTCTGTTTAACTCTATCTCACCACCAGCGCCGGCTTTCTCTACAAGGGACCCAGGTGCAAATAATTTTTTGGGGCCCCAAAAATGAATTCGAAGAGACTCGTTCTCTATTCGACTTCGTATAATATAGTTTTTGAAAAACCGTGAACACGCAGACAGTGTCAAATATTTTTTTTTGTAATCACAACCAATGTGTAATAAAAAAAATACACAGATTATATAAACGTATAATAAAAATTGCATTCAATAATTAAGGCTTGTTTATCATTTTTAAATATGTGACTTTTTAAGGCACATATCATTAATAATAGTAGAAAAATCAAAATCTTTATTGATATTTTTAATACAGCAAGTGCGGTTAGTTGTTCGGCAGACATTGTTGATAAAACGTAATATTATTATTTAATTTGCTTAAAGAAGGTTCTGCATTTGCTGTAGTCACAAGCAGCTTGAGAAAATTCTCATTACTGGGGAAAGAGTGTATCATATTCATTGTTATTTATGCCTTTAGCATAATTTATATCTTTTTCGCCAAAACATTCTTTAAATACAAATATGTATTGAATTCAATTTTCGTCTATACATGTTTTATAAAATGTTACAATGATAGTTTATCTAATTTATTGTTTTTTATCATTTATATACTTTTTTCTGTTTAAAAATTTAAATCATTTTTATGGTACCTTTTTAAAATTTTCTTATATTTGCATGATATTTGTATCAATTATGATATTGAAAAAATAGACCTAAATTCTTCCACGGAATCTGTTGATAGTTCATCTTCTGCCTACTCGGAAAATAATCTATATTTTACCTTACTCTCAAGACATTTTTCTGAAATACTCTTACAGGATGATTTTATCCTTTGCTTCGTTTAAAAAATTCGTGAAATTGTGATCTGAAATTTAGTAACTCAATGTTTGTATGATTTATAAAATCACAGCTTCTTCTTTTTCCTCTTCTGCTACTGCTTTGATTAGTGGAAGTCCATTATCATTAAGGGTAAGTCAAATATCATTCACTATTTTTTCAATGCTTTGTTAATATTTTAATATTAGACAATACTGTCAACCATACTGTTGAAGTTAATTTAAAGACCTACGTATATAATAAATAGACGTCGGGTGGCATTGAGAACGCGTAAGTTAAAAATGATAGTTTCTATTGAGCGCGCATCTCGTTCTTAATATTATTTGAATAAGCATCACCCAGTATTTATGATCAAGATAAGTTAAGTAAGTTAAACACGACCAGTTCGGCTTTTAAAGAGAATAATGTAAGTCCAGGTTTCAAAATGAGCCATTTCAATATATTCACTTCATAAAAATTCACATTCTTTTTTACTTGCTTTTGGATTCTCTTTGCCCCTTTTTTCCAGTACAATCCGGGGACCAGGTGCTTTGCACCCCCCCCCCATCTGGCCGGCCCTGTTAATCACTTTTGTTAAATATCATTATTCAAGGCTATTTTTTTCAATCTCTTAAATTGATGTTGGAATGTCTGTTCAAACATAGGTATGTACTACTTTAAATACGCGGAAACTATTATTTAATGTATGAAAACAATGCAGACAACATCTGTACCTTACTTTTTATTGACCACAACCAAATACCAAAAAAGTTCAAAAAAATAACTGGGGTATCCATGATTCAAATATTTTAAATCATTATTAGGATCTTATTATAACAGAAATAAAACATGACGTCATGATAACTAGAAAGATAATGTACACAGTCTTTTCACAAACGGTTTGTTAAATGTTGGTTGCATTAAAATAAGAAATAATTAAAAAAAAATTATTAGTTTCATGTGACAAACAAAATAAAAAAACTTAAAGAAGTTGTATAAATCCCCAGGAGAGTGTTTAAACTTTGTACCGATACTTAAATTTACTCCACAGTAATAACAAACAGTTTAGTTAAGGTAAACTTTATTATATATAAAAATCAGCCTTTAGTTAACAATTTCATGGATGTATTAATCTATAACTCTAATTTATATTTGTGGGATGGATATTTAGTAATTTGTTTGCATAAGTTCCATAAATATGTGTAATAATTAAAATCGTCGCCGTCAGCGTCCTTTGCAGCCAGGTTTCTATAAAGCTCTTGTAATTTATACACAAGATCATTTATGCTTTTCCTAGAACCGACGCTACATAGATCCAGAATAGATGAAATCGCATTAAGACATTTCTCAAGACCATCGTGATCGTTTGCATCGGCATGAAAAATATTTATCAACAAATTATTTACGTTTTCGCACCACTTATGTTCTTTCAATCTTTGCTTTAAATTAACTAGATTATATTGCCGAAGCTTTTCTGAATTATTTCTAGCTTCTGGATCTTCTAAGATATATTTATGTTCCAGAATAAGATCATTTATCAGTGTCACTATTTTCAAACGAATATTAATATTTTTTGCTTCTAACAATTCTGCTAACACATTTAACCCAGCACTTTCTACAAAATGTAACTGCGCTAGTGGAAAACGTCTTAATAAACTGCTTAAAGCAAAAACGGCACGATTTTTTACGCCATATTCTGCATCCAGGGCGATAATTCTTAATAAAATGCCAATCGATCCAGTTTCTAAAGCATGAATTTGGGCGTTTGCATTATTTTGTACTGAAGAACCTAACAATTTTAAAGCTTCTTGCTTTATTTCTGTGCTGGTAGAATTTAAATTTTTGTAAATCACTTCCTTGAAGCCGTTTAAATTAATAAATTCAATTGCGTTATCATATTGATGCACTAAATATTCTAAATCTTCCAATATCGTTAAAATTTGCAAAATTTCATTAGGTCTATCTTTCAAAAAGCGTTTATGTTTATCCACCAATTTATTCAATATTTCCGCGTCTGTTTTAGGGCTTAGATTTATAGAACTTAAATCTTTCTTTAACTCCTCATAGCTTCGAAATTTTTTATCGGCATTTTTTATAGATCCTTCCGTTGATACGTCATCGTTCTTGATGTTCTTCAAAGCTTCCTTCAATAAAGCCTGGTTGATTTTCAAATTTCCCCCATTTTTCGAATTTAAATTTTGCGCGCCAGCGCCATTGACCTCGTGAACTTGAGCTACTGCTCTCGTCTTTTCGTTTTCATTTTCACCTAATAATTTAGCTTCAGTTAAGCCGGTCTCGAAATTTATGCGAACATGAAGGCCTTTTGGAATTTTCTGGCCTACGAATTAGAGCTTCAATATGGAAAATCAATTTTAAAATCAAACTTACCCTGCTTTACAGTCTGCCATTGGTGCGTTGGCACAAACAATTCGTCGGCATCGTTTCTAGATTTCTTATTGCGCGCTGTTGTTTCTTCGGCGAGACAAAACGTCAAGACGAACAAAACTAAGTAAAGATTCAGCTGCATTACGAAATTAAAACGGACATTGACAGAGTTAAGGGGTGAGTATGCAATTTAAAGATGTATTAAGAAACGCTTGGGTATTTGGGATTATTTGATTGGGCCACGTTTGTAATCAAATTGTATCTGTTAGTTTGGTTGTACAGTGTTTAGGACTGGCTGTCGTTGTTAGTATTTTAAATGGGTATTTAAATATTGGATATATGACGCTGGGAATGTTGTTTATGGGGTTATTACAAATTGTGGATATTTAAAAGGAAGGTATTTTTGTGTTTTAGCTGTGTGAAGTTGTCTTGCGATGTATCGTCGCTAGCGCCTCTTGCGGCAGAACCTGGAGACAATTAACGGCTACCCGCCATTTGCGAAGCATCGGTCTTTACATTCCTCGAACTACGCCGGCTTAACTAGTCACGTGTGTATTTTTAATAATCCGTGGTAATCCGTAACAAGAAATGGCAGACGAGTATTTCTACGGTAAGTAATAAAAGTTTAACAATCGGCGAGTTATATTTTTGATGTATATTGGGCACGAGTTGCGTAGTTACAGCGATTGATTACGTTTTGTTATGGGGGGCCGGTATTTTGCGCGCCATTATGCGTTTGTCAATGTTTACATTGCTTCGTTGCAGCGTTAACTCTCAAGGGTGCGAAAGCCAGCGAAGTGTGGGACCCCGAAGCCAAAGGAGCTGAAGATTACCAGGGAGGCCACAAACTTATTATCAAACAAGCACTCTTGGGACCTGACGCCGCCGATGGAGAAACTAACGTTATTCAAGTTGAAGCTATGACATGGAAAGAATCTATTAAAATTCCAGTAGCTGTCTTGAAAGCTGGAAGCAACAATCAGGTCCTGTTAGATTTGTCTTTCCCCGATCCACCAGTCACCTTTAGTTTGGCACAAGGTAGTGGCCCTGTTCACATCATTGGGCATCATCTTATTGGCAGTCCCATTGAGGAATTTGATGAAATGGACGAGATGGAAGAAGAAATGCTGGATGATGAGGAAGGCGAAGAGGGTGCTGTAAGTAGATGTTTATTTGTAATATCTTGCAATTACTGCAGCCAGTTCTTCGGAAACAAATGTATAAAGTGCTGCTTGGTGAGATCATTGTTCGGCTTTTTCTCGAATTTGCAACATTTAGTCATTCAAACTTGATTTGTTTATTAAATTTAACTAGTGAAAAACGCCAACTAACTTGTATTTTGTGGCATATAGTATTCTATTAATGATACGGTAAAAATTTTGAAATGCAACGTGAGGCAAGTAATTGTAGAACTACAATTATTTGCGAAATTCAAGCGTATTTTCCGAATTTTCCTTCGAAATTCTGGATTTGTACCTGTTAATTTTTGGAAATGTGATGTCATTTGCTCCTTTCCAGGAGGCGAATGATGTTAAACGAAAGCGAAAATTGTCGAACATCGAAGAAAATGAGGTGTGGAAGTAAACAGCTTAATTTTATTTTTGTGCGTTAACGTGTGCGTTTGTTGTAGGAGGAAGACGAAGAAGATGAAGACGGGCCAAAAAATAAGAAAGCAAAGACTACAAATGCGAAAGGGAAGGCTCCGGTGAAGAACGCAAAAAAGAAATGAAGAGCGTCGCTCGTTTGTTTTTAAGTGAAATTTTCTCATTCGTATTTTAGTTATGTACGTTGAATTCGATTGGAATTGCTTTTTAGCTCGTCATGTTGAAAGACTATGAGTAAAGGTAATTCTGATTTGAATCTGAAGTTCTTAATTCAAAACCTTCATTATAATTAGTGTTGTAAAAATAACATACAACAACGTATTTTAAGTTTGTGTAATTCCAATATTGTATGTTAGTAAATTTTGACAAATTTCGCAAGTATTTATTTTGTCATAATCTGGTTTTTCCTATGTAAATACATAATCTCATTAAATTTTTTTTGTAATAAATACAGGTTTTTTTTAAAACAGCTTACGAGATTCTTTTTGTTTCACCTGTTCAGAAAGCACTGCTACAGGTAAACTTTGACTAAATAGCATATATCATTTATCTGTAACTTTTAAGGAAATTACATTGCTAAATAATTTGCTTGTCCTTGATATTTAAATTTCCCGCTTCGACACTCTAGAATGACACGATTTGTAATATTTACCATTAATACAGTCAATTCTTAAATATACAAGAATAACGAGAGTAATAAATAAAATTTGGAAACGTTCGGTATTTGTAACAAAATGAAAATTCTTAAAAATCACTGTTGCCATTCACTTAAAGCTAACATCCCATTTGTGCATCAAAAATTGCAAATCTCCATCCACACATTAAAAATTTCGTTATGTTTGTGCTTATGATGTAAGACTGTTATAATCTATTGAAACTGTTTATGCTAAATCATCGATTACTATGCCATAATATTTATAAGTCTGGTAGAGTTAGGTTCAAGAGGCCTTAAATACATTTAAAAATTTGGTTAGGTATTTTATTCTATACCACTTCCTCAACAGAATTAAAGTTGAGGTTCTTTTTACGCACTTTAAAGCAGGGATGGCAAACAGGATTTGATCAATGTGCTAAAATAAAATAAGATAAAATGTAATGCAATTTTTTCCCTGTGCCAGTGCCTAGTACAGGATACAGATAAGTACATAATAGCTGAATATAAACACAATGTATACTATCTAAGATAAGTTGTAATAATATTTATTTAACATAAAGAAATGGCACCTACAATATAAAAATTAATGACACAGGTAGTATAGGAAGAAAAACTTACTAATTTTATTTTCTGTTAGAAACCTTTAGCTTCATATTACTATTACTTGCAAGATTTCTTTTATGTCGGGCAGGTGTGTTATTGATTGCAGGTTAATACATCCTACTTAATCTTCCTCAGTTAACCTCTTTCTAGCAGTGGCGGCTTGTACTAAAGGGCACGTGCCCACCCAACCACCAAGATAAACACAGAAAGAAATTCGCATGTAATTCAGTGCATTATTTTAATTTCATTATTTTAACGATGCTATCAAATTTTCCTTCCGCACCACGGGCGCGGCTAACACGCTCAAAACTATGTTCCGGGAACGTTCTGATTTGTTCCCCATGTAGAGGTGATTCGGTTGCCTATCGGTTATCTTCGCTATACGCGATATACCAGGCGAATGGGGCACCGAGCACATTGTTCCCGTTTGCAGTCAACGTTTGAATTTGCACTTTGGAGCGCTGTTTTCGCGCAATCGCGCGTTTGAATTCAAAGACGAAAGTGACGTTTTTTCAATGATGGAAGTTAATTGTGTGCAAAAAGATCGACTGAACGCATTGGCGGTCCTATCAATAGAAAAGAAGTTCGTCCAGTCTATCCCGGATTTTGACAACAAAGTCATAGACGTCTTTTTCAGCATGAAAAATAGGAGAATGGATTTTATGTACAAAAAATAGGCAAGTTTTTTCTTGTGCCCACCCTCTTTCTTAACTCACGAGCCGCCACTGTTATACACTAAGAAACTTCAAAATATGTATCAAAAACATCCAAAAAATGCACTAAAAAGTCGACTACAAAAAAAGACATTAACGTTATATCAATACATATTTATTTTTCTATTAAAATGCACAAACATTTTTAAATCCAAAATTATTTAAATAAAATTAATCAAAACACACAAAATTACTAATTTAAAATTAATTAAATAATAAAAAAACGACACTATTGGTAGGTACACATTTTACAATGTTAATGATACATATTTAAATGGTCATTTCTGGGCTGTTTCATTTTGCAACACCCCGCTTATATTCTTCAGTTGTTCATGGCCCGTATTTTTTGACAGCACTTCGTTTAAATTATTAATGAAAACCTTCTTGAGTTTAGTTAAACCAAAGATATTTACAATAATATACCTACTGCTCTTTGTTACGGGCCAAACGAGCTTTTTCGTCGATTCGCAACAGGAAAGGCGGAAAAGGCCTTCGGCTTAGCTCAGAGGAGTAGGGGTGGTTCACGAGAGACGCTTAAGGGAAGGAAATGGTACGTGGTTGTGTACAGAATAGGTCAAAATTAGCGGGCGCCACCTTCCAAATCACAACAGATTACCAGTTCTCGTGGAAGGCCGAGAAGCCTTCAGCTTACGGGAATCGGACTAACCTTTATTGTGAATCCGCCTGTATATAAAGCTTACAAATTTCAAGCACAATACAATAAAATTACACGAAGTAAAAAATGTGGTGAATTTTAAGACACGTGTAATTCTACTGCTGTTTGAAATTGGTAATGGACATAGTACAAGAAAAATATCCAAAACGGTAATAATTGTACTTAAACACAGAAGGAAGATTGAACCTTCAAACAAGATAGGAACATTCACTTTAATGAACAGATCTGCGCAGCCAGTGATGTTTGAGTTTACAGAAAATTATTTAACTTTCACCTAAATGAATTAATTAAACACTGGCCAACTGAAGGTTGCCTCACTTTTAATATTACAAGGAAATTAAACTGTTCTGTTTCCTAGTCTTTAACGAAACAGGGAAAAACAAACACTGTACAGGACAAATACCAAAATCTCCGCTGCTGCACACGATAATCACTTGCAACGGCTCACAGGAGACTGTCACGGGGTTGAAAACTTCTATTCCGACACAAGTCGAGAGGACAAATTCACTGGGGAATCAGAAGTTATGAGATATCATTCCTGTTGAGATTAGGGAACCTACTGAAGAGACAAGATTGAATTGTCTTTACCAAAAGCTGACACTCTGCTAATATTTATTTATATAATCCGATCCAAGTCGCTTTTTCGCTGCTTTTTCTCGGCATTTTCAGACGGCACAGATGGGAGCTTCCTAAGATTAAGCGGCAAAACTCAAACGAACATAACAAAACCTTTAACCATATCTTCTACTATTTCAATGCTATCTTGTAAAGATAATACCTTCGCTTCTAGTTTAGAGATTGCAGTTGAAATGCAAGCCAAATTAGCTCGAATAAAAATCAAATATTCTCGAATACCTTTTTTTCTTCAGAGTCGAATTCATTAACAACTTTCTTCACAATTAGAAAATTTTTAGCGTGATACACAGCAGCGTTGATCCCATATACTTACTATCAGTAAGTATATGGTTGATCCAAGTTCCCCATCTTGTAATGATTGGCGCGGGCGGAAGTGGAACATCCCCCGCAACTTCCCAAAATTTCTGCACACGACTCGATGCTTGAGAAAAATCCTTTTCGCAGATGATATCAGCACGTTAACGTTTGAATAAAGATTGCGAACTAAGTCAGCTACTCGGTGTAAACCATGTGCTAAACAGGTCACATGTATCATGTTTGGACACCAAATCTGCAGTCCTCACATACAAGTCCTTGGTTTTATACAGAACAGCGTTTCAAGCAATGATCAACACTAAAAGTATTAATTTTCATAAACAGTTTCTAAAAGTTATTGTAACGTGCGATTTCTTACGCCTGGTTGTGTGGCATTCAAATTTTCTATACAGCATTTTGGTTTACATATATACAGGGTGTCCAAAATGTGATGGTATATCATTGCTATCTTGGAAACGGTTACAGATGGAATAGGGCATCAAATGTTCAAAAGTTGCGTAATTACATGGCGTTTAATATGACATTTGAAGATTGCAAAAAAATCAGCGGTTCTCAAAATATTTGAAAAAAAACTGAAAATTGGTCAAAATTTAAAATCGCTATAACTTTTTTATTTAAAGGAATTTTAAAAAACTGAAAGTTTTACATGAAAACATATACAATTACCTACATTGTCAACCAAATCTGTGTATTTTTACGCCTACTAGATTTTGAGATACGGCCACTATCTTTTGTTTTTCCTATGGCCGCCATACTGGGTTTTTGCATGGAAGAATTGGAAAAAAATCAACGAATTCAACCATGTATCATACATGGTACTTTAGTTAAAAATAAACCCATAAAATCAACTTTTTATTATTACCACACTAACTGTCAAGTTGCCATGAAATGAAACAATTGACTATCCAATCTAATCCAAATAATGCTTACGCTTGTCAACCAAGGCGTTGAATAATTTCCATAAAATGTATGAAAATGAAGTATTCTAATGAAAAAAAAATGCTGCTGAAAGATACGCGGACTTGCATCCCGAAAGACAGGTTCCTGATA
>JABXWE010036059.1:0-13074 GCA_014611495.1 Limonius californicus
GACTGCTCTATCTCCTAGGGTGTGCACCCTGGCTTTACATTTGAAGCTGTGGTACTGGACACATTTCCATATTGTCTTTTCTGATGTTTCACGTTCACTACTATATAAATATCCAACATGATTTAAGAGATTTTTACCTCTTTGGCTTTTAACGAAATCAAGAGCCATGTTTACTAAACAAGTTCGCAGTTGCACAAGCGATGAAACTTAACTGAAAATATTTCACAAATTCAATGCCTTAAATACTTACCCTAACAAATAATACATTTGCAAGTTACTTTAGAATACAGTTAAGGCAGGGATTATGCAGATAACGTATAATTAAGCATACGAAATATCGTTCTGTGGAAAAGTAACTTAAAGGCTTCTGTAAGTTACCTCAAATTGAATTGCAATAACATTATTCCCGAAATACGTTTCGAGAAAAACACAATATAGTAATAGAGTTATCTCACTTTGAAGAACTAATTTTTGAATTATTGAGTTCATTATTTAGATCGCTGACTAACCCAAACATCAATACTTTACATTTAAATCCTAAAATTTGGAATCTACCCTTAATTCAAAAAACAAAGTATGAATTCACATTTAGGTAAATACAAATTACTGTATAAAATCTTACTTTTATCAAATAAACATCATGTATGAACACTACTATTCTAACTAATTATGTACATTTTTACATTATTTTAATTTAATTTATTTTGTTTTCTTTTCATTTTATTTTGTTTTAATTCGTTTTCTTTATTTTATTCATATTTTATTTTAGAAGTGTTCGATGATTTGGTGTGCGATGTATTTGTTAAACGATGGTATTGTTTGCGATGATTTCTATGGCGACGAGTTTACGGCGCAATGAATTCGCCGGCGACGAGTTTTCCGGCGATGAATTGTTAGCGATAAAATTGCCGGATCCCTGAAAAAACGTCACTTTCGTCTTTGAATTCAAGCGAGCGATTACGCGAAAACAGCGCTCTTAAGTCCAAATTCAAACGTTGATTGCAAATCGGGAACAATCTGCTCGGTGCCCCATTCGCCTGGTATATCGCGTATAACGAAGATAACCGATAGGCAACCGAATCACCTCTACATGGGGAACAAATCAGAGCGTTCCCCGGAACATAGTTTTGAGCGTGTTAGCCGCGCCTTTGGTGCGGAAGGAAAATTTGATACCATCGTTAAAATAATGAAATTAAAATAATACACTGAATTACATGCGAATTTCTTTCTGTGTTTATCATGGTGGTTGGGTGGGCACGTGCCCTTGTGCCCTTTAGTACAAGCCGCCACTGCTGATACAGCGACGTTTTTTACAGCTCTCATATAAGCTGTCTACCGCATCCCGAACGCCATTCTATAGTACTAGGAATACCTACAAAAAAATATATAATACTTCTTCTTCTTCTTAAGGGTGCCGTCTCCTTACTGAAGGTTGGCAATCATCACAGCTATTCGTACTTTATTCACGGGTGCTCTAAACAGTTCGATGGTGCTGCAGACGTACCATTCTCTGAGGTTGCGTAGCCAGGATGTTCCTTTTCATCCAACGTTGCTTTTCCCCTGTACTTTTCCTGGGACTGAGTTGTAGCGATGTATATTTTGGTGCTCTCATAATTTGTCCGAAATACTGTAGTTTTCTTCTTTTCACTTTTTTCACTACTTTTAATTCCTTATTCATTCTTCTAAGCACCTCTCTATTTGTCACTTTTTCTGTCCACGATATTCTTAGTAATCTTCTGTAAATCCACATCTCTACCGTTTCCAATCTTTTAATGTCTTCTTTCTTCAATGTCCACGTTTCCATTCCATACATTAATATCGATAAAATGTAGCATCTAACCATTCTCATTCTCAATTCTAGGTTTAGACTTCTGTTAGTTAACAAACTTTTCATTTTTAGAAAAACTCCTCTGGCGGTATCAATTACTACAGAACTAAGCAAATAACTTCTTTAATTTAGTATAAACACGTTTATGTGTAGAATATTACACAATAAGGCGTATTTTCAACATAAACCAATAATAATTTAGAAATATAAAGTTTCAGGTTTCCACGGTTTGTATCTAATGAAGTCGTTTCTTCGGGCTTACACCGCGTCGTTGTAGGATTGACTGATGTGACGTTTGGTTAACCATCAAAGGTAGCATTATCAAAACGTAAAACTTTCAGGACTAAAGTAAGCCACCCATTTATAACAGTAACGGATTGCGCTTTTGATGGCTGTTATCGGGTATCATTAAGTCACTTGAGATCAATCTAGTTCAAAGTCCTTTTATTAAGTGTCACCTATGTACCTGAAATACCTGAAAGACGAATTTAAATATGGAAATATAAATTACAATTACCGGTAGGTAGATGTTTAATAATTTCAATCATTGTATATGAAAGCTGATGAAGTAATTTATGTTAGTTGACCTCATAAACTAGGCCTACTCGTAAAAATTAAACTTTCTACCACAAAAAAGAAATACGTGCAAAGAAAGGTCTCGTTCCCAAGATGAGGTGTGCGATTTTCGCAGGCATTAACTAAAATTCATTATGAAGTTACATTTAAAAATAAAATATACAAGGTGTGCTGAAAGTAAAGGGACACAGCTTAACTATCGGTTGCTGAAGTCAAATGGGACCGATTAAACCAAACATACCTTAGGTATATTCATCCACTTGAGGGGAAGCCGAATATTCTCATAAGTCTTACTACACGTTGCAGAGGGCGCTATCTGCTGATTTTTTCGTATCCTAAATGTTAATGAACAGAAACTTTAAGAACAAATTAAAAACACTTAACACAACAACAACTACTTAATAAATTCGATAATATCTCGGCAAAGCAACAATACCCTAGTTTACTAGTGTTATACTGACAGATCGCAACAAGCATTTATGTTAGTATTTCAATACTAATAATAACAGACTCAATTTCAACAAGTATTTATTTTTGTGCTTTATACGTATTTCGACATTTTACATGTCATTTTCAAAAGCATTTAATATTGTAAAGATTTGTAGCTAGGGTAACAGCACACTGGATCTTGATTTCGAAATTGGCTCTGGTCTTCTATTCCCATAGCGGGGAATGAGCTCAATTTGCTCATTCATTGCAGGTGTATTTGTTCAAGTGTGTTTGTGAATTTGAAAGGCCTCAACTATATCCAGTTTACGTTTAGAGTAGTTAGATTTTCCTAGAAGTTTGTGTTTGTATGAGCCTACGTGTTCTTTGTATATGGTATCAAAAGTTCTAATTGTTTGATCTATTTATAAATAATTACAATGTGAACAGTTTCATTTATAAACACCTGATTTGAAAAAATAGTTCGTTCTATATTTTGCGTTGAATAAGGTGTTGAAAGTGTTTCTTGCTGTTTCTTTAAATGTACTTGTTTATAATTTTAGCAATTTTCTCCAATATATCGGAGAAAATTATAATCAGAAGAAGTAAATTTCAAGTAATTTATAAAACAACAGAAAACACTTTCAACGCAGAAAATAGAATTACTGATTTTTTTAAAATCGGATGTTTATAAATTAAACTGTTCACAGTGTAATTATGTATACATAGATCAAACAATTAGACATTTTGATACCATATACGAAGAATACGTACGCTCATACAAATACAAACACCTAGCAAAATCTAAGTATTCTAAACGTAAATTGGATATACTAGAGGTCTTTCAAATTCACAAACACACTTTGATAAATACACTTTTAACGAATGAGCAAATTGAGCTCATAAATTCCCCGCTATTGGAATAGAAGACCAGAACCAACTCCGAAATCAGGATCCAGTGTGCTGTTGCCCTAACTACAAATGTTTACAATATTAAATGCTTTCGAAAATGACATGTAAAATGTCGGAATACGTATTAAACACAAATAGTAAATAAATCCTGTTGAAATTGAGTATATTATTATTATTATAATATAAATATGAATTTTAAAAAGTAAGGCAAGAAACAACGATTTATATTAGTACACTGAAATGTTTAAGTGCGTTTTTCTCGAAAACCGTACATTTTATCGATATGAAACAAGTACACTTTTTTTATGTAGCAATAACTTCTGTCATTAACTTTATACATGAAAGCAACAATATTAATAATAAAAAAAATTGTGATAAATGACATATAAAAATTATTTACCGACAGTGTCCTCTACAATATGAAGTAATGATTATACGTTGAGAATGTTCAGCTTTCCTTGAAGTGGATGTGTACCAACTTTCAGCTTGATCCACCATTTTTTTTTCATTATGATCCATGGCTTCTTAAGGAAGCATTTTTGTACTACGAAATGTTTGGTTTAATCAGGAAGCTGTAGTGATGTAGATGCGTCCCTTTCATTTCAGGACACCCTGTATATATAAAAGTGTACATAAAAAATTTGAATTATGGTCATAATCTTTAAAAGTTCAACTGTTTCTGGGAATTTAAATAGAATTGCAAATGCATGCCTCTACATTAATAAAAAAATAAAATAGGCAAATTCCAACATTTTTGCAACAATTTATAAGCGTTCTTTCAAATAGATAATTCAATTTGTTGACAATTCTTCACGTGTGCTGAAAATCGTTTTCTTGATGTTTGAGTAAAATCTTTACCAGATTGCTTCATACTTTTACTAGTTCACTACGTTCACAAATTGTCTGAAAAGCAATTATTACAAAATCTATAAGTAAAAGCTATTGACGGTTTAAGAGACATATTTTTTCATAAAGTACGAGGCTTGTTCAACTGAAACCCATCTTTGATCAAGTTAGCCTTGAAAACAAATGCAATAATTCAAATGACGTGTGTTAATGTTAGTAGTGTGTGTAAGCAACACATTAATACGTTTCTCGCGTTTGAATTTGATTCTGACTTTTAAAACATCGATTTTGAAATGGCGTTTGTTGTTGAAAATCCGTCCAAGTTTGATCAGCGTGCGGTACTACAATTTTTATGCGCTGAGGGTGTGGAGCCATTGCAGATTCTTACGCGCATGCAAGCAGTGTGTGGAAATGCATGTATTGCGTATCCAACTGTGAAGGAATGGTACCGAAAATTTAAGAATGGAAAAGAGGGGACTATGGATGAGCCGCGACCAGGTGCACGGTGTACTGCATTAACAGAATAGAATATGGCATGTGTGGAAGACCTTATTAGAGAAAATTGTCGAATTTCAATTATAAAAAATTCAGAAATTGTTGGTGCTAATGTAGGATCTGTCCATAGTATTGTTCGGAATCTGGGTTACAGCAAAATTTGTTCGCAATAGATTCCTCGTCTCTTGTCTAATGAACGAAAATGCTTGCGAATGGTCTTATTTCTGCAACACCTCATAGACTATAGGCAAAATGGTGATGACTTTCTTCTGTCAATAGTTGCTGGTGACGAAACTTGGTGCCATTACTACGAACCATCAAGTAAGTTGTTGTCGATGCAGTGGAAACATTCAAGTTCACCACCACCGAAGAAGTTTAAAGCACAACCTTCTGCAGTAGTAAGGTGATGTTAACATTTTTTTTCGACCATGAAGGACCCTTGTTGATAGAGTTTAAGAAACCTGGAGTAAACGTCGATGCAAATCTATACAATGAAACTTTGAACAAATTATCAAGCAATAAGATGGAAACGTCCAGGAAAACTTAGATGCGGGGTCATTTTGTTGCACGACAATGCTAGGCCTCATGTTGCTAATGTTGTAAAAGAAAACCTCCAACGAAAGAAATGGAGGGTTTTGGAGCATCCACCCTATAGCCCGTATCTATTGCCTTGAGATTTCCATATTTTTGGACGTTTGGCGTTAAAAGATCGGCATTTTGAGTTTGACGCAAAAGTACAGATAGCTGTGGAAGACTTCTTCAATCAGCAGCCACAAGAATTGTATGAGTAGGGTATACGTCGGTTAGTAAACAATGGGATATGTGTCTTAACTGTGACGGTAATTATTTGTAATTAAAGTGTTGAATAAATTTTTGATGAAGCAAAGATGGGTTTCAGTTGAACACACCTCGTACATTGTTTAAGTGGTAGATTCATATTTATCTACTACCTTAAGATGGTAATTATTAATAATGCCATTTATTGAACATATAATCCTGAGTCATTGTTATTCGTCGGAAAATTACCATTTTCGTAGTTTCTTCTATATTTTTCACCTTTTATGACTTTTCTAGGAATACTAAAATTTATCCTCGACATTTGAAAAATAAAAACACATTTTAGAAATCCCCTTGGCTTTCATTGATCTATCAATTTAGAGTAAACGTCATTATCATTGAACGATTCTTCAAAAACACATTTTCAAATAAATGAGTCATAGTTTCAGCCTCCACATCCCAGAAACCTTTTGCAGCTAGGAACAGAATGGTACCTGTTTACATAACCGACTGAAACTGGATTCGTTCGCTTATTGAACTCGCAAGAATTTCGCTGTCTTACAAAAAGTTCCAAGAGTTAAAACGCCACAGATCTAATGGTAGTTGCAACGAATTTGCAAATCTTATGTCAATTTCAACTGGTTTTTTGTATGCAACAAAGATTTTATGGTTCAGCAGTAAAATGCAGATCAAGTTGACAAACAATCGTTTAAAAGGTAAACCCACTTTTAATTACGAACAGATCTCGTAAAGCTGAAGTTTAACCTTGAAAGAATCACTCAAATACTAAACTTGCAAAGTTTAATCATATACAAATACTAATAATAGTGAAAGTAAATTATACACAGCTTACAAACAATTTTTAACAGAAATCGTTCATTATGTTGAAATAAATTTTACATAATTTCGAAAACAAAATCGTTAGTGATTCCATTCAGGAAATATAAAATTGACGTAAACATTTCTAACAACACTTTATTTTTTAATCATTATTAATATATTCAACATGATATAGGGACTTTAAAAACTAAACAAATCCAGATTCAGGCAGTAATAGAGCCAGGTACGTAATATTACTTATAGTAGGTATTTCTGGAATATCGAGGCTACACTTTGATGTAACCGTTTAAAAAACAGAACTTACACACCTGATTGCTAATGGTTCAGGGTGGGTAACATCATCATGATCTATAAAACGGAATTCCCAAAATTTAATTTGCTAAATCGTAAAAACGGCTACATGTTTTAAATAAAATGTGCTACGCAAAAACATTAATTACTATAGTTTTTGTTTGTTTCGTTAACTTGTTTATTGTTTTAAACTCATGTTTATATCCGTATCCCTTGAATTAACTTCAACAGTATTGTGTAACTCAGACTTGATGCTTTATCGGAATCAAAAAACAAATTAATAGAATGAAAATAGCGAAAGAAAACTAATAGTATCAAAACGCAAACAATTCTTTAAAATTTTAAATATAGTAATCGACCTTAAATTACCAGGATTGCCCCAGTTGGCTAGACTACCAAAACGACAAAAACTTCAATAATACTATACTTTGTGCCAATGACAAAGCAGTAGTACCTTACAATAATTATGATATAAGACCCGGTAATCACCTTTACTTAATCATTTAGTTAACTAACGTCCATAAAAAGCATTATGTACTAAATCTTAAATCATATTAGTGCATGCAAGCGTTATCAAAATGTTTACACGCTAATTGTTTCTTACATAATATGTATGAATGTTTTTACTTATTCATGCCATTTGTATAAAATTATATTGTGATTTTCTTAAACCCAAAAAAACAGTGGCCTTGCGTATATGCATACAAACTACATCAGCGGTTGCAAAACTATGGCGAGCACGTCTGGAGCGGCGTAAATTTTACTGAGCATGCGCACAACTTAAAAATAATGTGTAATCCAATTATTTTAATATAATGAAAAGCAGATATAAATGACAGTGAAATATTATGTGCACCAGAATTGTTTATGTAGTTTTGAAATTTGCGTCAATTTGCAAACGTACAATGCCCACATAACCAAAATTAACCTTGAATGTACATAACGTGGTCATTTCGTAACCTGGAAAGATGGCCTACCTCGGGTAACTTAAAGGCGTCCTTTGTGCATCCGTAGTGGTTACAAAACTACAGTATCCGTTACGTTCAACTTAAAGTTGAGAAATAGTTATTCTAAATAGTTCACTTTATCGCAACCAAAAAGGTTGACTTTTGACTAACTTTTTAAGTACACATTATAGCTGCATATCTTTAAAGCGACCTATAATGGTTAGTTTTCGGTTACATAGTCAATAACAGACTTTAGAAGTTAACAAAAAGATACTTGTAAATTCCTGCTACAAGGTAACTATAGCAAGTTGATAATGGTTGCACATACTCTTGTGAATAACTATATTGCAATAAGATTTTAAAATACTCGTTATTTTAGTTATTGACGGAATATCTTATTGCTGTGTAATTAGTACGAAAATGATTTACAACTTGAACCTTCTAAATGTAATGTTATTATTGTTTATTTCCCATTTTTCAATTACTTACATCCCGAAATGAGTAACAAATATTAGGTGTTTATGTTTAGTTAAGCTATTGTCGAAGATAATTTTGGTATTCTTTTGTTATCTTTCTTTGTTAACTTTTGGGCAATCCTAGGCGATTACATTCCACAGTAGTGTGCTAGTAAAAAGATAACCTTCGTAGCTACCATAATGCTAACTATTGAGATAATCTTTTGTTAAATAAAAGGTGACCGTTAAATTAATGTGGCGTTTGTTTAAATAAAGCCGCAATTGAAATAAAAACTTTTTGGAAATATACAAGTCTTCTAAAATCCTTATAGATTAGTCATAGGTACTTACGTTGTTTGCCTTTTGAGTAGAACGAAATTTACTTTAAGCATTATGAAGAGGATAAGTAAAATAAGGGATTAGCAATTCCATTGCGGTTATTTAGTATTATAGGTTTTACAACAAAATTTAACATCCAGGTAAGTGATAATTTTGGTAATTTATAAATATAATTACAATAAATATTACAAAAGCGTGGAACGGTCTGCAACGTAAATTATTAAGGGGTGGACGGTCGTGCACCATCAGACATGCGCTGTATCTCCCGGAGTTTCTTTCTTAAGCCATTAGCATTTGCAAATTGTGGTGGATGGTCATCGTCTTAATAGGAGTAGCACCCGTTTTCACTTACACTCCCAAGCTTAGTGAGCGCATCCTCTCCAAGAATTATTAAGGTAAGTTTTTCTTTTATACAATTAATTGTAAATGAATTGTTGAATGTGACAAGAAGCGGCAACCCATTTTGTTGTATTTTTTAGGTTAAGCTCTTATCAGCTTCTGATGGTACCAACGTTGGAAATACAACTAGAAGGATCTGGTCTATGCTGGTGACACATGCCGTCATTATTGGTGCCCATCAAAAGTTGAAGCTGCAGAGCTTGAATATAAACCAAATGACCATTGGTATGTAATACTTTTGTTAATATGACTGCTTCTATAACTTCAATTATATTTACTTGCCACAAATATAAGCGTAAATCAGTTTACACTAGAAAAATGTAAGAATGAACTAGGTATATGTTCGACAGAGAATTTTTGTTAACAAATGTTATCTACTGTCAGTTGCAATGCGAAGGATCATAGCTGGTGCCACAGAACTGGACGTTTTATCCCCTACGAAAGTATGGGTCCGGAAGTCCGCAGAAAGATTTGCGAAGTCATAGTAAAAAATATTGTCTTGGATATTAAGGTTAAAATTGATACTTTTTGTGAGTACATAATTTGTTGTATTTAAAATATTAAAATAAGAAGCAATTGTTGGTAATGCATTTTTTAATTACTCATTTTGAAGAAATAAAATGATCATCTTAATTCAACCCGCAATAGCATTCTTTGGATTGAAGCTAGGCTTGCCTTATAAATACACATAAAAGGTGCTTTTTGACAGAATGCGCAGTTAATTTTTAGTTATGTTTCTCAGTTCACTGTTTTACCATCAATATGGTTATCTTACAAAGATAACCTAAGGATACCTTCTTGGGATAATATAAAGGTTAACCAGAGAGTATAACTTTTGCGTATGTTGGGAAGATGTCCAAAAGACGACTTTCAAGCTTAACTTTTGGGTATGTTGAGAAGGTATCCGAAACATGACTTTCAAGGTTGGCTTTTAGACGTCTTTTATAGTTAACCAAAAGCTCACTTTCAAGGTTAGCTTTCGGACATCATTTATGGTTAACCTTTTAGCGACTTGAGGATGCGTTAAGGTTGCTGTACGGTTAACTAATTTGTGACATAGTTAATCTACGGGTTAACTATTGGTTGACTAATGGTGACCCTGTTTTTTTGAGAGGCTAACTTTTAGTTATCTATTGGGTAACTTTGGATATGTGGGTGTATTGTACCTCTGGAAGTATAAGACGCTTTGAAAATTTCTAGAAAACGTTTCTACAACATAGAGAGGAAATCCTCATGACTCATAAGGTAACCTTCCCCATTCAACCCCTAGCTCTAGCTACCCCAACAAAACAAAATTCGTATAGTAACACCCACCTCATTAAGAAGCTCTTACAAAATGCTATTTAGTTAGTTTAATTTTATTTTAGGTAAAATATTTGACTAAATGTTCAAAATGATTTTCTTTATTCTCTAAGCAATGGCAAAGCATACTTTCAAATTCTCTCCGAATATTTTGGAAAGTTTGTAGCGGAATAGCTCAGCACTCTTGAACTAACGCTTGTCGAAGTTGTGTGATGGACTGAAGCTGAGTTTTGTAACAGCACAATTTAAGTGAACCCATAAAATAAAAGTCTAATGAGGTTAAATTTGGAGACCTTGGGAGCCGTTCTATTTTTCCGAAACAGATCGGGTAAATATGTTTGCTACTATTGAATAGCATTTTGTAAGAGCTCTTCAATGAGATATCAGCGCCTAAGGGGCTAAATAGGTTACCTTATGAGCCATGATGATTCCTCTTCTATATTGTTGAAACGGTTTCTAGAAATTTTCAATGCCTCGTTTACTTTCAAAGATATAACACACTGTACGTTTCCAAATTGATACGCAGTACTTATTGATGCAATATCTCAATACAATGGTATAGGAAGTTTGGGTGCAGAGTCTAACGCACACTTGTCTACTTGCAATGACATTTTAGGGCGAATACATTTGTAATACGGATGTTTAAAAGTAAGCATTTATGGATACAGGAAAGTTTGGATGCAGAAATATTTCAGCGGCGGGAAAACAGCGACATTTTGACGCTAGAACTTATAAAGCAGCGACGTTCGAAGTTTGATGTAGACAGGTTTTGGTGCTAGTATATTTAAACCCAGGCACGATTGGACGCGCAGGCGTTTCGGTGCTGAACACCATAATTCGGGCTTAAAGATATTAGGGGGTAGAAAAGTTTATAGGCGCTGGAAGCATTGATCCGATAGACGTTAGAACGCAGGGATGTTTATACACAGGCATGTTTGGGCGCAGGAATATTTAGGAGTAGAGACGTTTTGAAGCAGGACATATGGGGCAGTGAGGTTCGTGCGTAAATTGTTAAATCGTAGAAATGTTTTGGTGCTGGGACATTTAAACCCAGGGACGTTTGTGTGGAAATAGGGACATTTTGGCAGAGAATGTATGGGAGACTGACGTGCCTGCGCAGATGTTAGGTCGTAGAAACATTTTAATTCAATGACGGTTCAACCGAGGAACGTTCGAATGCAGAAACGTTTGAGGGAAGGAATGTTTAGGCGTAGGGACGTTAAGGTGCAGAAAAGATACACATGCTGTTAAAAGAATGACATAATTACAGAGACACTATTTAAGAGCAATTTGATTTAAATTTCATTACTGATAAAAAATATTTTTTCGTGCAAACAAACCACAAGCTGCTACGCTCTGCTTGCAAAAGTACCTGTGCCTAAACGTTCCTGCGTCCAAACATCCCTGCACCTAAATCTGCTTGCTTCCAAAAGTCCCAGCGTCCAAATATCGTTACTCTAAAACGTCCCTGCACCTAAATGCTCACATGTACAAAAGACACTTGAAGGGTTCTTGCCCCAAAAGCTCTCTGAGTTCAAATATTTCTGATCCGTAATGCCCCTGCGTTCACACGTCTACGCGTACAAACATTCCTGGGCCCGAGTGTTCCCGAGATCACACGTTCAAACGCCTCTGCGTCTAAAAATTCCTGCATCTCAACATGCTTCCGTTTAAACATCCTTTTTTTGTTATGTTTTTATTTTTGGGGCACTTCAACATCTATGGTCACTAGTACTCCGGTACATTAACTACAATACTTTATAATATATCTTACATACTAATTGTTTTGGTAATCTTTATAAAATTATATTAATTGATACATGTTGATTTCTTTAAGGAAGTTAATTACATTTTTCGTATGAGTGAGATTATTTGAGAGAGCTTCCTTTAGTGAATTTGGGAAATGATGTTTTTGCCTTTGAAATACGTATTGGTTACACTCTGTTATAATATCTTGGACCGTAATAGGTATGTTACATGTGATGCAAATATTGGGGTTTGTTTTCTCTAATAGGTGTTTATGTGTTATCAGTGTGTGGCCAATTCGTAACCTAGTTATGACTATTTGGGTTCTTCTATCTTTGTGACACGGCCATTCCGATATGTCTTCTTTTATCGTCCTTAGTTTACTTGCAGTGGTCGTCCAATCGTCCTTCCATTTTACTTTGATTTTATATTTAACGTAGCTTTTAAAATCCGAAGGTGGAATAGGCAGTGGCGGCTTGTACTAAAGGGCACGTGCCCACCCAACCACCAAGATAAACACAGAAAGAAATTTGCATGTAATTCAGTGCATTATTTTAATTTCATTATTTTAACGATGGTATCAAATTTTCCTTCCCCACCACAAGGGCGGCTAACACGCTCAAAACTATTTTCCGGGGAACGCTCTGATTTGTTCTTATGTAGAGCAAGATTCGGTTGCCTATCGGTTATCTTCGCTATACGCGATATACCAGGCGAATAGGGCACCGAGCACATTGTTCCCGATTTGCAGTCAACGTTTGAATTTGGACTTTGGAGCGCTGTTTTCGCGCAATCGCGCGTTTGAATTCAAAGACGAAAGTGACGTTTTTTCAATGATGGAAGTTAATTGTGTGCAAAAAGATCGACTGAACGCATTGGCGGTCCTATCAATAGA
>JABXWE010036062.1:0-23081 GCA_014611495.1 Limonius californicus
AGGGGGGTGCGGGCGTCCCTTACATACTAAACATTCATGCAACATGCACCCTAAACCTAACTAAGCAAATGCGGTCGCCCCAGTCGGGATTCGATCGCCCCAACGGAGCAACTGCATTTACTGTGACCTCGAGTGGCCAATGCGTTCTCGCACTAGACCACCGCGGTCCCATCGCACAACAACTACAGCCTAGCGATAGCTAAACAGACAGATTATAAACCACTTTATTACGTCTAAGAAACTTGTAAAAATCCTTCAAGGTTTGGCAAGCATTCAACCTTTTGCCAAGTGCGTTCTGTATTTAGAAATAATTATTTTTTGTGGTCGAGTAAATTTTACTCTTTAATCAAAACGTGCATGTATGCAGTGGTTTTGCACCACATATCAAAACTCAAAGAAAGCAAACAATGTGTTGTCAGCTAGTAAAGTGATGGCAACATCTTTCTGGCATTCTCATTGCTGATTTTTATACAGACGTCCAATTAATGCAAACTATTATTCGATACATTTGATAAAGATAAGCAGGCGATCAGGAGCAAATGGAAGAGAAGACCAAGTTGCATTGCTTTCTCCAAGACAATTCTCACCCTCATACCGCTGCAAGAACAATTGCAACCGTAAAAGAACTTCGGTAGAAGTTTCTTCCGCATGCAGCGTACAATCCTGATCTTGTTCCCTTAGATTTTTATTTGTTTGGCCCACTAAATGAAGGTTTCAGTCAAATAACGATGTTATCGAAGCTGTCAAGTTATTGAATTCCAACGAGCGATCTTCCATATTTTTCCGAAAGAAGGAGTTATCATTCGTTATTTTCCTTTTATTTTATTTTATTGGGAACTTTTATTTAACTTATATTTAATCTTATGAAACTTTTATTTAGTTTTCTACATTTGTGCTGAATTAAAAAATTATATATCAAAACGTATCTAAGACTATTATTATGGTTTACCGATTAATAGAAAATAGGTATGTAGTGATCTTTTTTTCAATATAATGATTAAGATTAATTGCCTTCCTCAAATGATTTTTTTATTGGATGGAGCTACTACGCCCTTTATTTCTAATATTTTTTATGAATTTTGTTTCATTTTTTTTGGTATGGTTCGAAAATCTAACCTAGTGATAGCTAGACACGCAGTTTATAAACCATACATTATTAAAAGTCTTGAAACACTTATTACCTATTTGTTCTTTATACGAGCCCTAACAACTATATATTCGGACACTACTAATTTTTCTAGTAAATGGACGTAAAAGCCAACTCAAATATTTAATTGAATGTTTCTATGAACGCTTATTGCTTTAATAATATTATTGTATGTCGTTTTTAATAAAAGCTTATGATAAATTTATATAACAATGTTTATCCATTAAAAAGTAACAATAAATGCGTAATTAATGTGGCAACTAAATGTTCGGACACTGTTCTTTTAATAAGGTGTAACATCTCCTTTGGCTTTGATTACAGCCTTAATTCTACCAGGCATGGTAGAAACAAAATTTTTACAAAATTCAGGGGTGAGCGAATCCCATATTTCTTGAATTTTTGCTTGCAAGGTAGGAAGCGTACGTTGAGGATTATCACGTAATTTCTGCTTCATTTTGTGCCACAGCGTTTCAATAACATTGAGATTGGGACTATTTGATGGCCAGTCTAATACGGTAATGTGATGGTCAGACAACCATTTTTGAGTGGTTTTGGCGGTATGGCACGAAGCCCCATCTTGCTGGAATATGAAATTTCCATCCGGATGTAAGCTTTGTATGCTCGGCAACAAGCTTCTTTCTAACAAATCTTGATAATATAGTGCATTCACTGTACCCTTTTGAACGCCAGCCTTCCTAAACCGTATGCTGACATGCACCCCCAAATCATTTGTCCCTGAGGAAACTTTACTGTGCGTTTAAGGCTGTCTTTGTGGAAGGCTTCGTCTCGCGATCTTACAACTCGTCTTCGAAAATCCCCAACGCAGATGTCGAACTTAGATTCGTCACTAAATATGATTTTATACCAATCGTCGCGAGTCCAGTTAGCTATGTCTTTCGCCCACGCTAACCGTTTCTTTTTCTGACGGTTGGTTAAGAGTGGTTTCTCCTTAGCCTAAATAATTTGAATGCAGTAAAAGTTTTGAATGATTGTTTTGTTTTGTATAAGTACCTTATAAAATCCAAGACCAGACTTGTGAATCCATTTTCGGCAGCATTCTCGTGAAAGTCTCAAGCCCGTTTCAGCATTCCACAGTGCACTTATTTCACGTAGGGTGGCCCTTCTTGCATTTTTACAAACTCTAACTAATCTTCGTTGTTGTCTAGGAGTTACAAGGTTGGGACGGCCAGTGCTTTTACCCTTGATGTTAATATCTGCGGTTTCTCCAAATCTGTGAATAATGTCTGCTATTGTGGATTTGGCTAAACCCAAGTTTTGAGCAATTTTACGCATAGAATTGCCCCTATGGTATTCTTTAATTACAGTTTCACGAATTAATCGCTGTGTTGGTGTCCCTCGAACCATAACTATTGATTTGTAAGACACAAAGTGCCAAACACATACCAAAATGACAGGAAAACTATATTAAACAAAATTATCGCAGCCGCCTGCCTGTAATCACGAAGAATGACTAACATGTCCGAACATTTAGTTGTCAACCAAAATACTTGTCTTTAAAACAAATTATTGTAGTAGTTCAAAAAAGGTATCACTTGTACACAACGTTTGTAAATAAGTTGAGGTACTTATACTGTACAGCATTTTTATCACAAAAGTTTTCAAAATACCTCATATGTCAAATTACAGAATATTCTTTAAGAATATGTGATGTGTCCGAATATATAGTTGTTAGGGCTCGTACCTTTATCGTTAAATGAATGTATTTATATCTTTTTCAATGCCATTCGTACCGTTTTAAAATTTGAAATACTTTCCCTTTTTTGATAGTAGATTATTTCTATGAATCTTCTTTAATTTTTCCTAATTTTCACAGATTTATTTTTGTATTTCTTTTTATTTAAAAAAGTTGTCACTCTTCTTTCGATCAGTCTTAGTTGCTGTTCAACTGAAATCTTCCATTTTCTATTTCCTTCATAAAAGTAGTCTTTCAAGCCTCATTTACATTTAGATTAGGCTTTTACAACCATTTAGTTGCGCAAATCTAACCTAACCTTGGAATCCCTGTCAATTTTTTTCATTGTCTCTCTTAGTTGTTTCTGAAAACATATTTTTATTGTGGTACTTTAATCCGCCCGACTTCTTTGTTTAGATTGAGTATTATTGTTTTAGATATGGCACAAAAACTATAATCCATACTTTATTAAGTCTTGAGAACTTAAAAATAATCCGTCCAAGTTTGGCAAGTAATTCTAACTTTCATTTTTACCAAATGCGTTCTCTATTTAGAAATAGTTATTTTGTGTTGCCTAGTAAACATAACTATAGCAACTGAACTATAATATTAAATAATTGTGGGAAATATTAGAAAAGGAAAGGTGTAAGTAAAAGCACCCATTTTGCCTTCGACAGTCGAACATTTTGTTGATCATGCTGTATCAAGCCAATTGATTGTCCTAGCCTAGACTTATCTTAAACTCAGAAGTTGATACCAAGTCGTAATAGGCTCCAAACGTTCTCCCTAATGTAGGCCATGGAAGTATTTAATCAAAACATATGCTAATGGATTAGGGAAGACCGTTCCGGGGCTGTTCTGCATTTTAAGTGCTTGTCTAAGTATAGACGCTCTTAATTCATCGGATGCAAGTAATTGCAGGGATGGCAGAGGGAAAAAATTAAGGGTTCTGCGTAACTCGAAGTTTAGAATTCACAGCGTGCCCCAGTAAAAAATGTCTGCTTTATAAATGATGTATAGCAAACATGGAAATTTTGGAAATTATTAGTCCAGAATTTGAATAGTAAATAAGAACCTTCTTACGTATAGTGAAACTATAAAATAATAAAAATAATAAAAATACCAAAGTTAGTTATTTCATTGTACAGCAAGTAAATTTAATAAAATTTTTAAACCGACAGTTAGCATTTGGGCGTAAATATTACTCGCTAAATTAAATTACAGATATAAGACAGAGATGTGGGGGTGGGCCAAACCGCAATATTCGAAACGCCTCGTGAAGATTCGACAAAACCGCAAATGCTACCACTTATGATGTTACAGTACATTAATTTAAAGAATGTAACTGCTTGACGGCTCTTTGATTATTAGGCGTTGCCGTTTGACCTATATAAGCACAATTGCATTTTTCGCATTAAATTTTTAAAACTTGTGAGCTGTGATATGGAATATTTTAATAGGAATTATACAGCTGTGTTTATGTAAATGCCAATGTAACAAAATCTTACATAACAATTTGTAGTAAAAATATATATACGGAATAGTCTACATCATCTACATCCGCTTTAAAACGGTACTTGTAGAACAAGGATTTACAAGCTACTTGTAATTCGGCTTAAAACACCGGCCGCATTCAGGTAAATTTACATATCGCGAAGAGGCTGAAGTTACCTAGGGGTTGTGACCCAAGCAGTAAGCTGAAATTCTCTGTTTTAATTCATTATTTGAGATTACTCTTTTTCGATAAACTATTCTTATTTACGCTAAACCTAATAAACTATGTATTAAAATTAGCTTCCTTAATTAGCGTGCAGGAGTATTAAGTTACTTTTTAGAGATTAGATTAGGTCGTTGCCTTGTTGTATGCCTTAATGAAATAATTTTTAAACTTAAGAAGTATACAGTGCAAAGCAGTTATTGATGAACTTCTGTGCGAAGTAGATATTTATTTATACTTTATTTAAAAATGTGGACACCGTGTCCTGATAGCGAACATTTAATTCGGCGAAAATATATCAAATGTACCGGGGAAACTGCTCGCTCACGTTAAAATTGTGAAATCAAAAATTGAATGAAGATTATACTGCAATAAAGTGATTCGAAAGTATATTGGTAGAATTATTAAACGTATGGGATTTAAATAGAAAACTATAAACAAGCGTCAAGTTATTATGGAGTAAAACAGATTACAAGCATGGTGTCGCGAGTATCTCCAAAACATCAAAACATATCGCCAAGAAAATAGAAATAGATGTTACTTAGGCGAAATTTGGTACAACTCCCACGATATTGGACAGAAAAGTTGGATATACAATTCCGATCAGGGTAAAATAGATACGCCAGAAAAATAATATATTTTATGTTCTATATATTTGAAAATGTTGAATTTTGAAATGAAATTCATTAAGCCGTGTCTATTATTTTACCTGTATTTACAACTTCCTTGCATGTTAATCAGGGATTATCAAGTACCCTTCGGTGAGGCGATATAACTTAAAGGAAACTGTACATAACTTTATGTAACCGACATGTTCTTCAAATCAAACTCTAGTAGTGACGAAGTTGTTAGTTTTTGCACATAAGCTGCAAAATAAGATTTAAAGCACAAAATGCCTCGGTTTTTAGTATAAAATCGCTAATGATAACCGATGAATGAAAAATTACTACACGATGTTTATTAACAGCTGCAAAGGAAGAAATAGGCGGCCGGGGGCAAGGGGTTAGCGCGTTAGTATTCTACGTTGAAGGTCCTGGGTTCAATTCGCAGTACCCGCACATCGGGTTTTTAACGCCCGTTCTCTCTCGCAAGGCAATGGCAAATAAGCGAGGTAGTAAATCTTCTCTAGAGTAGAAGTGTTTACACTTCCCGTGATTAGGAGCTCACGTTAAGCTGTGGGTCCTGATTGTCTGTGGCACTTTAAACGCAGAACACAGGCATAGGAGAGAAAATCGCTACGTCTCGTAAGAGATAAAGCAGAAGAAGAAAGGAACAAATTATTACTAAAACATTAACAATCACAATCAGCCTGGACGTAAGCCTTCCCGATTTCAATCAATTGTTCCCTTTCCTACGCTATTGACTACTAAAACGTTATGAAAGTTTTCACAGATGCCTCCGAATAATATACCTTAATATACAACTTAAATATTATGTGGCATAAAACGTGAAATGGGCAGGTATTTGGAGAAGGTATCTTGTTTCTGAAGCTAACATATTAAAATAAACTAAATCTCTTCCTGTTAAATAAACATTTTATTACTAATACCATAGGCAAATAAACACTGTGTTTATTACCCTATGCTAATACCAATATTTCGTGAGACAGAAACAAAAATCAGTTGAAATAGCATTAATAAAGTACATTTTCACATTTATGTGACTGTCGAAACGACCCAACGGAAATTATAATACATAATTAATAATATCTACCATATTATTACAAACATTTATTTAAAGGGACCCTAAACCGACTTGGCAATTAAATTATTATTATGAAGCTTCACAGGCCTTAGAGGCCCATCGCTTTTGGTGTGAGACAAGGCTAAGTTAGTTTTTGCAATGCACAACAGGGCCCGACTCTGCGGGTTACCGTGTTGGTGCGTAACCATGCTTAACCTGCTGGTGTGTGGTGTATTTTTGTGTGTATATGATCTTGTTACTCCTCTAGTGCGATCGTAACACGAGGAGTGCCATTAATTTGCGAATTAGAAAAATTTCCGACTCTGGAGAGACTCGAACCGGGAAGCGTTTGGACTATTACATCCAAGGCTTGGCTCTTCTACCACTGAGCCATCCCGCCCTATTGGCAATTAAATAATAAATGTAATTTTTTGCGTTTACAAACTATTATATTCCTTTCCCTGGTCCTTTCTAGGGACCACCTATCTGAACGCTGGAAAGTGAATTACAGCTTACAGCCAAAGTAAAAGACAATATGTATAATATAACACAAACAAAATTGGTTACATAGTCTTAGCATTGTTTTGATTTTAAGAAAATTATATAAATTTTGACATTGAGGTTATGTAAATTATATTCTTAAATGATACTAGGAAGGTAAGAAAATGCACTTAATTAAGTCGATTTGCAAGGATGGTTCTTATTTATTGTCAATGATATAGAAACAAATGACTTAAACATTTGAAATAACTTTTTCTCAACATAATCCCCTAGAAGTTTAAACCCTTAGTATAACGATGATGCAGAGCTTGAATGCCTTTAGCAAGAAGCTTTGTCCTGCACTGCAAACCTTTCATTCACAGCAGCCAGCACCTCTTCACCATCCGAAAAATGAGTTCCCTAAAGATGTTCTTTTAATTTGGGGAACAGATGAAAGACACTGGAGGCAGACTGGCCAATATGGGGATTGTTCTAAAATTTCAAAACCAGCGTTGAGGATAGCAGGCATAGAAACACAGCTCTTACGAGCGGGAGCGTTGGGTTGGTGGAACAGAACGCCGCGTTTCAATTCTCCACGCCTTTTTGGCTTTATAACCTCACGAAATTTTGGTATGAGTTTTGTGTAATAGTATCCCGTTATTGTGGTAAATAATCAACAAAAAGAACTCCCTCAGAATCCCAAAACACTGTTGCCATTATCTTTCTGGGCAATGAAAGTCACACGGAACTTTCGTGGGGGCGGGGAACCACGATACCGTTATTCCATACTCTGCTATTTTGACTCTGGATCAAAATTATGAACCCAGGTTTCATCTCAGTTACAAATCATTCCAACAATCCATCCAAGTCCCTGTCCATTAGTCTCAAATTGCTTACAGCAGTGAGAAACCTCAAAATGTTCTCAACGCTTCCAACGGAAAAGCCACATGGAGAGCCATATATTTGACCTAATTTTCCGATCACTCAATACTGTATCATGGACCAAATCAATATTTTCTTGAGTGACAACAGTTTTTGGTGATCCAGCACATGGTGCATGTTGACACAACTGCTTTTCTAATTTGAAATCCCTGCACCAATTCTTAATTACTTGATATGAAGGGATAGAATCAATCAACAATTTGGACATATCATTATAAATTTCCTGTGGTGATAAACCCACCTTGAAAAAGTATTTTGTCGCAGCCCTTGTCTCGAATTTTGCGATTTCAACAAAATCACCAGCACCACAGTAATACTAAATGTATAACTTTTATATGCAACTTGACATATATTAATATCAATAACTGACATTTTGAGGAAAAAAATTATTCATTTGTCGGTCAATGTCTTTTATGTTAGGGACAATAACTTGTGAAGCATCATCGTATATACAACCGTGTGAGAATGCAAGGATACGGAAGCTGATCTTCTACCTTGCAGACCAAACTCCTACACGGGATGTAGAACCTCCCCATTATTGTATCATAACTATAGATTGTTTTTATGGTATTTTTGCACTGATCAGGGCAATTTTTCATCATGTCCTCGCATGTTCTTTTTGCATGTTGGAAAGCCGTCTATTAACGTAGCTGCAGTGACAATAGAAAACACTAATTTTAACTTATTTTGAGTCACTTCAGTAGTCAGGATTAAAATAAGCTGGAACTTTTCAGAAGGCTGTTTTAGAAAAAGATTTGGAAACGAAGCTCAATTCCGGTTTAAAGTCATCAGACAACAAAGAAAAATATGAGTTTATTTTTGTTAAACAATTTACAATAAGAAAAAATTAAAGAAAAGTGTATACAAAATTATTTTTCTCTTAAATCTATACTACTTATACTCGTCCAACGATGGATAGCGGGTGGCGGCAGGTAGAAGCACGGTCAACAATCGTCCATTGATTTTTGCCAGACATTTCAAACACAGTTTTGTCTGTTTTAAGTAACAATAGGTATGAGCCACTTATACATTTGAATTTTATGATTGCCCCATGACTATCCTATAAAATATACCATAACGAAGGCGAAGCAATTTAAAATTGAAAATTTGTGATTTATTTTCTGCCAAGGACAACCTCGCATTGTTATTCTTTTTCGGTGGCATATGCAACATTTGCTGAAGCTTATATGCAAAACTATTTATAGAACGCAATGGTTTCATTTCAACCCTTCGGGATATTTGAATATTTAAAATCACCCCACAGTATCGAATGTCGCTATTTGCATACGCTTTTTAGAATGAGCAGATTTAAATACGTTAGATTTTCACAATAAAAAGGCTTAACACGAAAAGTAATATATTTTATTTCTACATAATAAAGGCGATTTATAATATGTTAATTTTGGAATAGAAATTCGTTATTCTTAGAGGAAATTTATTCACCGCATTTGCATACAATAAAATATGATCTGTGAATTTTAAATTTGATATTGCTGGCCTCTGTAAAAAGGATTCTTATAAACGAGGCGCTGCCCGATTTTGTGGGAATACTTTGCAATATTAAGCAAGGCCGGGAGTGGCGCTGCTTTCTGAAAAATGAGTTGTCTTCGCTACATTCACAATTCCGTCAATGTGGCCATATTTTCGCTTAATGGCCTTTTATCTCTTCATCTCGGCTAATTTATAGAAGGGAATCAATTTATAGATATGGGTGAAATTTCATCGTCGTATTATATGCAAATGCGGCTAACTATCTAAAAGCGTGCCCATATTTACTCGACACACTTGAATATTCCGCTTTATACAGAGGTTTAGTTCTGACTCACTTTTAACTTTCCAACCGCAATTTTGTAATGGCAGGATATGCCCAATTCGGAAACAATGGTGACTCATCTATATTCAGAATAATAAGTTAAACATCCCAATCATGGGAGTTACTTATACTGTTTGAAATTAAGTTTTGATGGTGCAGACCTGAATAACATGCAGAAAAGAAGAAAAATATATATAACGCGATCAAAAAGTTTTCAAATTAGGGTTGGCTGTGAGTGCTACCAGGTATGCCGTAGCTGTCATGTTACGTACCGGCCGTACCTTATGTTTATTTCTTCGAATGTAAACACATGCAAAGCGAACTTAACCTCAAAGTCTTCTTCTTCTTCTGATTATAGGCCAATGGCCTATTAATTACCTACAACGAAGTAAGTTCTATGAGACCTCTTTGCACGTATGCCGGACAGGAGACTAGCCTAACCCGTCGAACAGAGAAGAGAAGTTCCACTACATGGTTTACGATAGTCAAAGATGTTCGTATGACAACCGGCACCGACTATTTTACGTACCCTCTGCATATGCCACTATATTGGTCCACCCATCCAAGTACTGACCAGCGCGGATTGAGCTGGACTACGAATACCGTACGACCGGCGTCCACAGTGCTCCGTTATGCAACCTCAGAGTAAACAAACAAATTACAACAATCAGATTAAAAAGGTTTTGACAGGTGAATCAATTATTTTATTGACAGTTTTTTAAATTTGCAATTGTTTACAATTTAACCTCAATCTCTCAACTTTTGATCACGTTAGAAACTACTTTTTTTTTATTTATTACTGCATATTTACAATCTACTCTTGAGTTGAGTAATAAGTAAATGGTAAGATCTTACATGTCATGTGGGGGGATATAGCGCGATATTCTCCCGGATATGGTATGTTATGGCTGTGGCTGGCGGATGAGGTCCTGTGGCCAATTTCGCTGGAGTCTGCGGGGAATTGCGGGTGTGTTAGACAGCTGTTCGATGAGGACATTTTCGTGCCCTGCGAGCTGGTAATGGTAAGTAGTGACGAGTCTCTGAATTTCGTGTGCAACAGTTGGGATGTTCAAATCTGTGTGGAGGGTATCGTTCCGAATGTACCAGGGTGCGTTAGTGATCAAGCGGAGGGTCTTAGATTGGTACCGCTGTAATATTTTGGTATGAGAGGCCTTTGTGCAGCCCCAAAGTTGTATCCCCTAGGTCCATATGGGTTTTAGTATGACCTAATATAGAAGAAGCTTGTTTGTGAGGGAGAGTTGAGAGCGAGGCCCCAACAACCAGTACATTTTCTTGAGTTTTAGGTCGAGTTGTTTTCTTTTGGCTTTAATATGAATGCTCCAGGTGGGCAGATTGCTTGTCTGGTAGTAAAAGTTATTTGAGCGGATTTTTCACTATTAACGGATATCCTCAAGAGATTGGTCCAATCCTGGAGTAGGTCCAGATGGTGCTGAAGGCGATCGGCCGCAACCTGCGATGATTCACTAGTTGTTAGGATAGCCGTGTCGTTTGTGGTTGGCAGGTCGGAAGTGTAGATTAAGTAAAGGAGTGGCCCCAGTACGCTACCTTGCGGGACTCCTGATGTAATGCGATGGTAGTCAGAGACCGTGTTGTTAATTTTGACTTGGAAAATCCGGTCAGCAAAGTACGATTTAAGTAGCAAGTAGAGTTGGCTTGGAAAGTGAAGGCAGTAGTACTTATCACCACCATCTACAACAGCATCCTGCGCTTAACTTACTTTCCGATGCAATGGAAATTCGCTCAAATAATAATGATTGCTAAGCCTGGAAAACCACTCCACCAATCCTCATCCTATCGACCAATAAGTCTCCTTCCCCTTCTGGCCAAGGCCTTTGAAAGACTGTTATTAAAACGTATTAAGGATACAATCGACCTCGATCAGATCATACCTTCCTATCAATTCGGATTCCGCGAGCACCACTCGACGATACATCAAGGCCACCGAATCGTTACTCAAATAATGGAGTGCCTTGAAACCAAAAGGTCTGTACGACTGCACTCCTGGACATAAAGCAGGCCTTCGATAAGGTCTGGCACCAAGGGCTGCTGTACAAACTACTGAGCATGTAGAATGATTCAGTATTCCACCCACAACCAATTGAACAACACGGCAGACGCTCGATAACGTAAACACCCGATAATGGAAACATCGCGCTAATGTAAACACAAAATTGTTACTATAGGATCAAATGGAACGCCCGATAATGTAAACAACTTGTACAGCTCGATAACGTACACTTTTTTTATTGTTTTTTAATGTCCATACGTGACTCTCGGCAAATTATTTGTAGGAGCAGCGCTGATTTCATTTTAGTCGTTGTTAAACTTAAGTCAGGCATATTGCATGCGTTTATACATTACCACAATGGCATCTAGATCCAATAAAATAAAGTGTTTAAGATTGAGTGACAAAGTGAAAACCATAGACGAGGTTGCACTAGGTGCGGGAGTGACACAATAGTGACACATAGTAGAGGAGCCCTCGATGTCGCCAAAAGTATGCATATTGTTCTGTATTGCCAGTCCGGCCCTGGTATAATCTACTCATTTTTGTGGTGATACCTTTGGGTGCATTCATACTTTACCTTTAGCTTTCTTTAAAAAGGGTATTCGATACCGCGGCTAGGCGTATTCATATTTGGTATTCACATTGTTATGGTTTTCCTTGACAGCATGTAAAATTGCCTATGCACGTTACTGTTTTCAGCGTTTCGGTGGTGAAATGCATTCACATAACTTGACAGTAAATTTTAAATCGCCCTGTACAAAAGCAACTTGAACCGCTCCCCACAAGCGTTTCCTTTGTTTATGGTTATATGCAACAATACGCTGTTGCTAAGCCAATTAACAGCCTGTTTAGTACACTTATAGTAATTTGTCGTGAACTTTTGAGTGGATTGAAATGCAATTTCATTGCTTTACCACCATTCTAATTAAATTCTAATTCATAACAAATATTTTACTGCAATGCATTTGTAGTAAAAAGTAGGATAAGTTATAAAACAAAATTACTTGCTCTGCGTTTTCAAGCATTCGGTGTTTTCATACAATGCGAGATCGTTTAGGTTCAATTTTTCCTGTTCTTCTTATGTTTTGTCTTCCTGGTTTTTGGATTGATTGGAGACGGTGGTTTAAGTAAATAAACTTTTGAAAAACCCTTGCGGTTGATAAAATTTATTCTTTGTTTTCTTATTTTGCTGCTTCTTCTTTTTCCTCTTCTATCTATTCTTTGCTTTTCCCTGTGCTTCGTCTTCTTCTAGATGTAGACCAGAGCCCTATATAATTGGTAGATCCTTACTGCAGTTGCTGTGAAATCAACTGCCAACTATTACGCCTTGCTTAGCGGTTTACCGCTACTCATTCTTCTCTACTCTGTACTTAACATTATAATTTGCAAAATGGTGCGGTTAATTGACAGGAATTACCAATGTTTTATCTCCGATTACACGAAACAACTTCGTTTGTCTTACTACAAATCTGAGTTTGAAATTTTGATAGAACTGTGTGCTGTATTATTATGAATATCTTTTCGATTCCTACATTACGTGTTTTCCTTGTTTAGTAGATTACCAAAATTGAAGACATCCTTAATCTTAAACGGGAATCGTACTGTATAGTATTACTGATTTATTAAATTCCCAAGCTATTACATCGAGAGATTGCATTAGTTACCGATGCATAGTTGTTCTTTGGTCAAAAACCTACATGGTACGTTAAAATCAACCAACCATGGCGTAAAATTACGCTAGATTACTTTATACTAGTTAATTCTTGATTTTCATAAGATAAAGATTAGGTTATATAAGGTGAAAACAAGAACATGACCACACCTTTTTTCCTAACTTAACCTCAAATTCCTGCGTACATGTTTGAACGTCAAATATGCTGCTCATTGCTAAAGGACTTGTTGCATGTCCTATTTTGCTGATCATCCTCAGGTGTACTTTCCACCGTCGATTCTCAACATATTGGTTTATTTAAGTGCAGCATCAGGTTTTAACAATTATGTAGACGAAAGCAATAAATCAAAATATGCAATTCTCTTTTTCTCTTTTGCCCTTTAGTTCGCCCAGAGTTGAGCATAGACCACCCTTTTCATTCTCTAGTTGTTCCTGTTCTGAGCTATGCTTGCCCATTTCCACCCGACAGCTCACTTTATGTCGTCATATCATCTTGTAATGGTCTCCCTCTTCTTCTTTTTCCATCCCATGGCCTCCATTGGATAATTTTTGCGTTCCATCTACAATCTTGTAGCCTTGCTACATGTCCTGAGAAGTCCCACTTCAGCTCGGTATTCTGTCGATTATGTCAGTGATGTTTGTTTTCTGTCTCATCCATTCATTTTTTTTTCTGTGTCTTATTGAAACGCCTGGAAGTACTGGAAGAACACTGGAAGTACGCATTCGTCGAAGATCTTGGATTTAATATGTTGGGGAATCCTTTTGTTCTTAAGTATTTTTGGCAATTTCCCCCCATTTAGTGTTACTTGTACGTTTTGTAGACTCATTATTATTTTATTTAAGTAAGTGATCTTGGTCATCAGCGATTAACACGATATCATCGGCAAGTCGAAGGTGGTTAACGCTTTCGCCATTTACTCATATTGACTCCCATATTGTTCCAGTCTAGTTGCTTGATGATTCCTTCTAATGCTAAATTGAACAATTTCGGTGTTATCGTGTCGCCCAGTATAATACCTCTTTTTACTGCTATTTCTTTGGTGTCTTCGTGCATTTTTATTGATTTGGCTTCTTTGTAAATGTTTTTAATTCCATCATGTACTCTATCTTGCTTCGTACTACATATTATCTTGACTAAATAAATCAAATCTCAGATTACTAAGAACCGCTTCTGTAGATAAGTAGATTGGCAACGTTCTAACTTCTGTTGCTACTGTTTGGGACATCCTCGACTCTAAATTGCACCCTAAATTTAAATACCTTATTATACTATATAGAACTACTTACCTTACCTCTATATACTGCACTCTATGGATTAGCAGATTGCCATTGTTTAAGTTTCTGTCGCTGCTGTACGGGACATCCCTAGGGCTTAATTCCTCCTTAAGTTTGATTAGTCTGTTTTGCTTAACAGAATTACTTACTTCATTCGTTGTCTTTTATGCAACAACTTATCCTTAATACCCAAATCAAATTTCAGTGATTGTTTTCCAAAGTTTTGACTTTTGCTTTTGCTGTTTGAGACATCATCAAATCTAAGTGTTTCGCTAAATAAGAATAGTTTATTTTACCGTGCAAAATTACTTGCATTCTTCTTTATATTACTACGTATCGGACTTTTCATAAATAATAAACTTCACATTATCAAGACAGTTGTCTTAATCCATTACCACATTGCCATTAGTTAAGCCCCCATCGCTATTATATGAGACATCCCCAGGTCCTAATCCCTCCCAAAATCTGAATAGCTTGCTATATCCTACAGAATTACTTACTTCATTGATAGCCTTTTATCGGGATATTCATCAATTATGTCACATCGCATTTCAGTTGTTTTCCAACGTCTCGGCTTCTACTTGTGCTGTTCGGGACAGCTTCAGATCTAAATTATTCTCTAAATTTGATTAGTTAATTTTACTGTGCAGATTCACTTATTTAACCCATCTTCCTTTATACTACACATGATTGAGGTCTTTACTATACAAATAAAATCTCAGATTGCCAAGAGCATTGCTTCCTTAGTAGATTGGCAACGTTTCAGCTTCCATTGCTGGTGTTGGGGACATCCCCAGTTCTAAATTGTTCCCAAAATTTAAATGCCTTATTGCACTGTCCAGAATTAGTTACTGCTCCCCTTTATATTAAATGGTAGGTACCCGAGCTTCCCCTAAATAATATCTCAGATTAGCAAGACAATCATCTTAATCCATAAGCAAATTGCTACGATTTGATACATGACATTCCCAGGTCCACATTCTGCTGTTCGGGACATCATCAGATCTAAATTGCTCCCTAAATTTGGATAGTTTCATTTACTGTATCCGATCCCTTTTTACATGATTTTGTCTTTATTAAATAAATCGAAACTCATATTAGGTAGTATTAACATCGTTTTCATCGGTTAAGAGTTTTCTTCCAACGTTTTGGCTACCGCTGCTTCTGTTGGGAACATGTTCAGGTTCAAATTTCCCCTTAAATTTGAATAATTTATTATACCATAGAGAATTACTTACTACCCTCTTTATACTAAATGGTATCCAGGCTTGTCCTAAATAACATCTCAGATTAGCAAGACAATCATCTGAATCCATTAGCAAATAGCCACGATTAAGCTTCCGTTGTTGCTACACATCAGATTCCCAGGTCCACATTCTGCTGTTCGGGACGTCAGATCTAAATGTCTCCCTAAATTTGAATTGTTTATTTTACTGTACCAAATTACTTACGTAATCGATCCCTTTTTATACTACATGATCTTGTCTTTATGAAAAAAGTCGAAACTCATATTAGTACCACCGTTTTCATCGGTTAAGAGTTTTCTTCAAACGTTTCGGCTACCGCTGCTTCTGTTCGGAACATGTTCAGGTTGAAATTTCCCCCTAAATTTGAATAATTTATTATACCATACAGAATTACTTATTTAATATATCTCTGTTATACTATACGATACTGTATTTTTACTAAATGAGTCAATTCTCAGATTACTACGAGCACAGTTTTCATCGATTAAGAGATTACCAAACGTTTCGACTTTCGCTGGATGGGATATCGTAAGGCCTCAGCATCCCTCTAATTTTCCATTTACTGATTCCAATTTTATAAAAATTCGGAAGCTTCCAGAGTTTGCTGATCTAAACTGTATATTCATTCTGTATCCCTTTAAATTTATTTTTTTTAATCTGTTATTTTTGTATAATTTGATACTGCCGGAAAGTAACAACGAAGTTAAACCCCATAAATATTGTATCCTTCCAAGTGTAAAAATGTAACAACACCTTCTCTTAACAGCTGTCATGTGACAATATGTACTTCCTGGTAAACCATTTACTTATTTAATTGGTCATACTCTACCATGACCTAAAATTTAAATGGTCGTACTGTATATGCAACGTTATGGTGGATTTTTTCTTAAGATGGTCCGGCTGGTATAAAATCCCACAAACAAGTGTAGCAAAAAATCCGTGAAGAAAAGAAGAAAGTAAAAAGCAGTCACGTCTTTCTAGCACGTGTAGTAAGTGTGCTGTCGGTGTGTTGGAATGTACCGTACAGTCGCCGCTAGAAATCCAGCTACCTATGGCACTACCGCCCGGGTACACGACAAGATCTTCCTCTTCGTGTGCTACTATCTGTCGGTCAGCTGATGGCCACTGCAATGTATATCTTCATTATGTAATGGACTATCCAAGGCCTACCACATTCTAGTGCCACTGTAAAGCAAATATGCGGCTATTTCGAGGAGATTTAAATGCTCATTTCTGGAATTTTTAGCGTTAATGGAGTTGGTTTTTTACAAAATGCTCTTGCCGATGAGAGAAAAACATTACAAGAATAATACCGTCTAGACTCTTTAGTTTAATTCACTTTTGGAAACTTTCAAAAAAGAGTTAATTCTGGTAAAATTCTCTTGAAATTGTCCAAAACAAACTACAATTCAAGACAATGTAATGTAGATAAAATCCCGATCGTTGAGACGGTTTTTACTACATAAACCAGCAGTTTTTAAACTTTCTCAAGTGACGATTCAGATTTAAGAACTTTTTGCAAGCCAGCGTCTATTTTCTCATAATAAGGGAAGGATTCTGCATTGAATACAGGATGCTTCACAAATCGAGCAGAAACTCTATGAAACATTAAAAAGAATGCTAAAATATACAGCGTGTGCAAATCTTCATGTAAGTATAACCTTGTTAAAGCGTTATTGCTTCAACTTCAGTTAATTATGAAAAAGTGAAGAGTAACTTCTTTCAGGTGGCATTGAAGACCAAAAAAATGGAAAACTGGTAAGGTAGGCTCACTTTAGGAGAGCCCTTTAAGTTTAACAACATATTTTATTGAAATTAGAGAAATTAAACGTGCTGTGAACCCAGTCTTTGCTCCAAAACTTTCAATACTTAACCGCAATGAAATGTTTGCTATAGTAACTAAAGGTTCCACAACATACTGCCTAGTCTATGCGCCATTAGTTCATCATTAGAGCGAAATTTAAGCATTTTTCAATGTTTCAGCCCCGAAGAAACATTGTCCACTCTCCGAATGGCGTATAAAAGTAGTTTTTTTCATTTCATAAAGCCACTCTCAAGAGCTCTTCATCCTCGAAAGGCTAGTTTATACATTTCTCAGCATTTTAAACCTAAGAAGCAGTTTTCGCTCCGTAACCAATGTAAAGCACTCGAAGAAGAAGAGCCAGTGTATAAAAATCATTTTTTGCATTCCATAAAGCGGCCTTCATGAGTGCGCCATACTCTAGACACTCTAGAGAAAGCTCAGCTTATACATTTATAAGCATTTCAGCCCTAAGAAAACCTTTCTACTCCCTAAACAGTATGTAAAAGTCATTTTGGGCATTGCATAAAATAGCCCTCCATGGCACGCCATCCGCTACAGCCTAATTTATGCATTTGTAAACCTTTCAGCACTGAGAAGCTGTTTCCACTCCCTAAACACTACATACATGTTATATTCTGGATTCCATAAAGCCACCTTCATGGGCACCTCATCCCCTGATGCTTAATTTATGCATTTCCAAACATTTCAGCCCTAAGAAGCACTTGCTACTCCCGAAACGGTACATACATCTTATATTTTGCATTTCATAATACATATTCATTCGCACGTCATCCCCTAAAGCCTAATTTATGCATTTCTAAACATTTCAGCTCTAAGAGGCTCCTTCCACTCCCTAAACAGTGCAAATATGTTATAGTTTGCATTCTATAAAGCCACCTGCATGCGTACGTCATCCCCTAAAGCCTATTTTATGCATTTATAAACATTTCAGCCCTAAGAGGCTCTTGCCACTCCCGAAACCGTACAAAAATGTTGTATTTGCCATTCCATAAAGCCGCATTCATCTGCATGCCATCCCCTAAAGCCTAATTTATGCCTTTCTAAACATTTCAACCCTAACAAGCACCTTCCACTCCCTAAACAGCATAAAAATATTATATTTTGTATTCCACATGGGCATGTCATCCCTTAAAGCCCAATTTATGCATTTCCAAACATTTCAGCCCTAAGAGGCACTTTCCACTCCCTAAACAGTACATACATGATATATTTTGCATTCTATAAAGCCAGCTTCATGCGCACGTTATCCCCAAAAGCCTAATTTATGCATTTCTAAACATTTCAGCCCTAAAAGGCTCTTTCCACTCCCTAAACAGCACATACATGTTATATTTTGCATTCTATAAAGCCACCTTCATGCGCACATTATCCGCTAAAGCCTAATTTATGCATTTATAAACATTTCAGCCCTAAGAGGCTCTTGCCACTCCGGAAACCGTAAATAAATGTTATATTTGCCATTCCATAAAGCTGCATTCATGTGCATGTCATCCCCTAAAGCCTAATTTATGCCTTTCTAAACATTTCAGTCCTAAGAGACTCTTCCCACTCCCTAAACAGTACAAACATGTTATAGTTTGCATTCTATAAAGCCACCTTCATGCGTACGTCATCCCCTAAAGCCTAATTTATGCATTTATAAACATTTCAGCCCTAAGAGGCTCTGGCCACTCCCTAAACAGTACATACATGTTATATTTGGCATTCCATAGAGCCACCTTCATGCGCACGTAATCCCCTAAAGCCTAATTTATGCATTTCTAAACATTTCAGCCCGAGGAGGCTCTTGCCACTCCCTAAACAGTACATACATGTTGTATTTTCCATTCTATAAAGCCACCTTCATGTGCACGTTATCCCCTAAAGCCTAATTTATGCATTTATAAACATTTCAGCTCTACGAGGTTCTTTCCATTCCCTAAACAGTACATACATGTTGTATTTTCCATTCTATAAAGCCACCTTCATGGGCATGTCATCCCCTAAAGCCCAATTTATGCATTTCCAAACCTATCAGCCCTAAGAGGCTCTTTCCACTCCCTAAACAGTACATACATGTTATATTTTGCATTCTATAAAGTCACCTTCATGCGCACGTCATCCACTAAAGCCTAATTGCATTCATAAACATTTCAGCCCTAAGAAGCTCTTGCCACTCCGGAAACCGTAAATAAATGTTATATTTGCCATTCCATAAAGCTGCATTCATGTGCATGTCATCCTCTAAAGCCTAATTTATGCCTTTCTAAACATTTCAGCCCTAAGAGGCTCTTTCCACTCCCTAAACAGTACATACATGTTATTATTTGCATTCTATAAAGCCACCTTCATGCGCACGTCATCCCCTAAAGCCTAATTTATGCCTTTCTAAACATTTCAGCCCTAAAAACCTCTTTACCCTCCCTAAACAGGTTGTAAATGTTATATTTTGCATTCCATACAGCCACCATCAGGCGCACGTCATCCCTAAAGTCTAATTTATGCCTTTCTAAACATTTCAGCCCTAAGAAGCACTTTCCACTCCCTAAACAGTATATAAATGATATGTCTTGCATTCCATAAAGCCATCTTCATGGGCATATCATCCCCTAAAGCCTTTTCCACTCTTTCGTCGTTCTCTAATATAATATAATAGAATATATTATAATACTAGAAGTATTTGATTTATACAGGGTTTGGTACTAATTATTACTACTACTACAAACTAATATTTAATATAAATAATTTTTAAAATGTCATTTTGGTGCCTATTACACGCCTATTTTATGAAATTTGTTGATTAATTGCCTGCACGTTTAGTTGTTTTTAGTAGCTAAAACCCGTCTTTTGCTTATCACAGAAACAATAAACTTACTGTTGCTGGTAGCAAAACTACTTGTAATTCTTAAGGACTCATCACTTTTTGGTATGCAAAATGATTCTTCAGATCCTATGTATTGGAAACAGGGAGTCAAATACGATTTTGCCTTTGTATTTCATATTTATTTTTCCTTGGGGAATAAATAACACCCGCTTTTCGCTGGAGTTTGCGAAGCACGGAAACATGTTTCCTGAATCTTCATTAACTGTTTGAGAACCACCGATTTGAGCACCAATTTTAAAATAAACGTACAAACCCATATATACCACAAAAATGTTTGCCTTTATTTTATAACTACTATGTAAATGGCCCCTACCGGTGATGTCAGTTTATAATCCCACTGTTTGCTGGTTTGATTAATCAAAATTTAAATATCACATTTCGTTATTTCCTGTGAAGCTGTTGATCGGGAAAGTTTGATAGTCGTGTCCGATTTTGGTCAAGGAATGTTTCAGTTAATCAACCCGTCGATCTGCCTTTTCGATTGCATTCGTCAATATCTAGCCATGTTATTAATAATACTCCTTACTCTCTTAATTTGTTTACCTTTTAGATTAGGTTGTTTTCTGAGAACGAACGATGCATATAAATGGAATATTTCAGAACCAATAACACATTTTGGTATAAACACAATAATGAATTATGTATGCTTGACCAGCGCTTTACAGTTTGTGGGATAGAAATGAAATATGGAGGTAGGAGCTAAAATATTTAGACGAAGAAATGACTTGTTAACTTCATAACTTAAAACAAAATTGAAAGAATACGCAATTGCCACGCAATATAATATCGTTTAAACTTCTGCTAAAGATAGACTTTGACAAGTAAAGCATATATTAGGACTCTTTGTTTGTGTGCTTTGCTTCTTCTCTCCTATGTCTATGTTGCGCGTTTTTACGTTAATACAGACATAGAGGACCTACAGCTTAACGTGGGCGCCAAACGACAGGAAATGTAAGCTTGTGTACTCCAGAAAAGATTTGCTGTACATAATACTTCAGTGTAGGAAGCTGACATGCTTCTCGCTCCAATTTGTAGCTTAATATGGCTTTTGTACAACTTTCTAAATATATATAACATATAATGAAGGCATCTCTTCGGACTTGGATCTTGCCGTCGTGAAATTGCATGATGCTGACGTTTTGCTAACCGTTGCAGGTAGCATCAACACTTTCATAATGCTACCTGCAACGGTTAGCGAAACGTCAGCTTCATGCAATTTCACCACGATGCGGTCTAAGCCCGAAGAGATTCATTAGACACAAACCGTAGAAGCCTGAAACTTCGCATAACATATAATATTTAAAAAAGTAGCTTTATATACTTTCAAAGATCATTTTTGCAAAATAATCTGTAATCATAAATATTGTGTATTTTACAAATGAAAACTGTTACAGGAGTACCTTGGTTGGATAGTTTTGTCAAATGGCAATATTCGATTATGTATATTACGCTAAGACTATGACTTTTTTTCGCATGGCCTAGTCTTGCAAGAACTTAAATCGATATACCACAATAAATAGGAGTATAAATAATGTAAACCCGATATTAGACGAGACCCATATACTGTGCGTAAACGAAGTACAATAGGACGGTAAATGCATGTAAGTGCAGTCTATATAAAACGTTTTTGTAGCTTTTGGTATTTCGACGTAATAAATTATTAATTGCGTTTGCGAACCTACTAACTGGTTACTGTACGTTACTGGTTATGGTAATGGTGAGGGCGAATGTTACCATTTTATGCGTGTATTATGTGAATATGCGTATATTATGTGAATATGTGCTGCAATAGCAAGCTCAGGTGTAGCCGCAGTGGTATCGCGTGTGTATATCTATTGCGCTAGCGAGGTTATAATATATATACAACAAAGTCTTATATCTCTTTACCCTAATAGAAGTAAAATACGTATACGCTTCAGCTCAATTGTACAAATTTTAAAAAATCCGAACAAAAAATATCCATTGCGAAAATACGCAAATTTGGTATATTTACAATCAATCGTTTCTCTCGCCATTAAATATTATTGTTAAACAATAACCAAAATGTTCTAGTGATACAGCACGATCGATAACAAAAGTAAATAACTCACTAGCACAGATGTTAAGCTTTAGGAACTGAATTAAACGACAAATCAGACAAAGCATCATATTTTGGTACTTTCTATATTGGTAAGCCTTTGGCTATAAGCTTTACTAATTTTTGACATTAAATACTAAGCGTTTAAATACTTATAGCAATATGTATCAGCTGGAAGCTTGTTTAAAAAGCTCGTAGAATTTTAGATTTCAACCGATAGAGTAAATCTACTTATTTGAATAAGGGATGTAAAAGTGTCTTTTGAAAATTGTAGAACTTATTCCCGGTAACACCTACAAGTGCTACAATGTTATCTAAAAATATTCAATATACATATTAAGAAAAAAATTAGCAAATGGCCTTACTTATATGTAAAACAATTTAAAATGGCATTTATACAAAGCTCACACACACACGCGAATGTTAATAATCAGCATGTATATTTAAACAACATAAACATCCGGTATGGAGGCGCTCCGTTCTGCATGTACACGAACTTATGGAACATGTTCCTTATTAAGTTGCTTCTGTAATAATTGAGTGTCTTGATTAATCTTGTTTATTTTAAACAAAGAAATAATATAGAACATATAGAAACGAATCTAGGACAAAAAACCC
>JABXWE010036063.1:0-20406 GCA_014611495.1 Limonius californicus
CGTATGACAACCAGGGATGCATTTACTTCTTCTTTATTAGCCCGCAACATCCCACTGTTGGGCAAGGCCCCATAACGGGGGTTATTGCATTTACTGCGTACCAGTAATATGCAGGGTGATTCTATAGATGTGAAAAACTTTATCCACGTATAACTATGTTAATTAAACCCCAAATGGCCTAGCAATTTTTTTAATTCGGCACCTTGACGGAGGTGTTAGGCTTCAAAGTTCCTTTACATCAATTAACTAAAATGATAATAACTTGTTGTTTTATGTCCGATTTTGATAACTTTTCTTGTTTAGGAAGACTTAATTTGAAGTGCAACACCTCCGTAACGGCGACGAAGTAAAAAAATTACAAGGTGATTTAAGGATTAAATAACTGCAGCTATACTTGGGTTTCGAATATTTTGATATAATTTAGAATTACCCTGCATAGAAAAAGAACGCCTATTTTAATTTTTGACAAATAAATTGATGAAGTGTAGAAACACTCTCGATGCTACGCCACTGCTCAGGTAGAAAATTAATAACTTGACAATGTTAGTATCCCGGAAAACTCAATCGAAGAAGGAGTGGATTCTAAACAAATAAATAATAGGCGCCACCGACTTATAATTTACTAACATCGTCCGAGGTGTAAGATGGGAAGTCGGACCCTCCAGATGGCTAATCACCTACCTTATCTCTCGTATCTCTCCTTAGGAAAACTTAGTTCTTTATAATCGTCGATAAAGAAAAGACAAGTTGCAACTAACTTCGTTTAATTTCTAATTAACACAACCCCACAAGTATAATTCAAAAAAACCAGTCCCAATTTTACGTAATAAAGAAATAAATAAAATTACTTTCGGGCGAAACTCAAACAACTGAAGGACTATGATTGCGCTCATCGGATCATCATAATATTAAGGTTCTAGCGCAAAATCACGTTACGAGAGGTCTCCACAAAACGAAATTCTGCGTGGTCATAACCGACCAAAAATAGAAAAATTCAACCTGAAAACACATGCAAACGCAATGCCGTCCCACTATCGGAGCACCCTACACATAAACACGTAAAATTGTTCCCCAGTACAATAACTTTAATAATATAATAATAATTAACGTGTATATATACTTAATTATTCCCCAACATTACAAATCCCGGACACAATCAAGTTAACGAAATGGTTTATATGTGAAAATAATACAATCGTAAATAACAAAAGTCACGTCCTCAAAAATATTAACGTGAAATAATATTAAATTCACTTCCCTGTTGCAAGTGTAACGCCTATCTCTGCGAGCAGGTTTCAACGTGGTTATCACCAGAGCCAACGTTTGGATCGGTCGAGGAAAAACCCATCCCCAACGTTCTCGGCGATGTTTGCGTGCTTAGTTGACCTTATCAACAGAGTTCCCAACCAAGCGTATCTTGCCTAAATTAAATTACAGCGAATATTAGCACTGAAGTTTGGAAAAATTTAAGACCGAACAATCTTCCTATTAATAAATAACTCACCAGTCGATGGAAAACTGGCCACAAAAAATCTGTTTGATCGGAATAATCTCTATATTGGAATACTAATTCCTGGAGTTTTTTGACTCTCTCTAAACTACGACCCAACTCCTGTGCCGTGAAGTTTTAAATCGGAAAACTAATTTCCAAATCGATAACGATTTACCAAAATTTTCTCTCACTTGGCACGTATATGTCCGACCAACCGTCAATACTCAAGTCTTCGTTCCTGGACTTGTCGTTCTAAAATTTTTCGGTTTCCCCCTCAATTTTCCGAAACTCCAAAACTATGCGCATAAGTCGACCGTGTCTTTCGAAATGTCAAACGCAAAACGGGTTGCTTTCAACCAGGCGCGGAATCCGTTACAAAGTCTCTTCAATGATGATGCTCAAACTGTTTTATTAAAATTTATCAAGGAAACATTACATGTACATGATGTAGTGACCTTGTTATTCAACAAAACCTAGACAGTTTCGATGTAGAGCCATACACAATCATACAAAATCATACACTCTGGATTAGACAACTTCGGGGTCTAAATGTCTAAAGCTTCTCTGGTTAGATTTGATTTTTTCAATACTTGCGCTTCTTACTTAGCGCCGAGGAGAAGCACGGGGCAGAGAATAGCACTGGTGCTCAGCAGGCCACGTGAAGGCTGTTAATGAACCCTAAATTATTATCGGTTTAATTTCCTACAAACGTTTAAAACACAGCGTAATGCCTACACTGTACTAAAACTGCATATACAGAATAACTAAAGATTTTGGTCTTTCAGACAATGAAAAAACATGCCAACAAAATATAACTTCAACTCACTTGGGGAGGGCGTTCCTCTTCAGGAGGGGGTGCGGTGAGTTCCTGGTAGGAGTCACCGCTACCCCTACGACTTGGAGCTCCACAAACGGCCCTTCGGAAGACGCGGGCGACCAGAGCACAGAGTCCGCATTGCTGCTGCTGCCGGTCACCGCGACGTCCTCCGCCATTCTCCGCCGCTAGCTCCCTGCCGCTCTCATCACGACAGCACGCCACTGCTCTACTTATACCGGCACTTTCGTTACGACGCCACTGACAGACGATGCGAATTTACCACGGTCACACCAGACCACTGCGCAGAGTTCGCCGGAGGCTGAACGCGACGCCGACGCCGCTAATCTACCACCGGTGTAGAAATTTGCACTTGCGAAACTGTTTCTCACAACAAGCGCGATGGTCCTTGCGAGACGCGATCAGTGATACATGCATTTCCTAGCTTGCTTTATGGGAAATCTGGAAATAACACACGCGACCAAACTTAGAAAGTAAAGCTCTAGGATCGAGAAAATGAATAACAGTTGTGTTGGCAGCAAAAGCGTGTTATGTAAAGATCCTAATTAAAGTTTCACAAACATACCTCGAATACGTATTTTCAGTTTGACAGAATTCGATATTGCTGCCAACGAAATTGATTGGAGTTACAGTGGAAGCAGAAGTTATGACTAATATTAACAAACAGCCTTTCTTGTTTGCTTACAATTCGCATAACTTATGGTTCAAATTTTACGGATTTATATAAAAACTACACGTATTTTGAATCAGAAATTAATAAAACAAAGCATTATGGTTTAAATTTCCAAAGAAATGTTTTGGATGTACGTAAATATAAGGCAAAGCTACTCCATTTTCCCTTAAATCTAATAAAATTCAGCTTTTATATAGACAACCGGCATTACAATTTACATTTTTTATAGTAGATCTAATCCAGCAGAAAAAATATGTAAAGAAAACGTAGATTAACCATAGTAAAACAGCTTTCGTAATATATTGAAGGCTGCCCACACTCTACTGGAAATCCTTTGATAGACAATATACATAAATTACAACTAAAAAACACTGTATATCAAATAGATTTTTGTTTGACACTGTTTTCGACCCAGTTATATATTATATGATATGCTTGTATGTTATATTTGCAGGGTTTACGACATAAATTTATCGACTGGTAAGCAGATGTGGGTACAGTTTTATATGAGGAGTCACACGATAACTTATTTTTGTAAAAACACAACAGATGACAACCAACTCAAGAGTATTTAAATATGCTACAAAGAGGACGGTGTTAGTCTATATATAGCTGCAGAATGCTGTCAAAATATAAAGCAGTTGAAAGAGAACATCTACAAGGAAAATATGAAAAAATACAAACACTGAAACACTAGGAAGCATGAAAATGATAAATGAGAGAGCAACATTATACAAATCAAACAAGAAAGGAAAGAAGGAGAATGAGGTAGAAATAGTATGAAAAGGCAAGAAATAAATTGAATAGAAGGAAAAGAAATAATTAGCTAAATAAACAGGATAGCGGTTCAAATAAACAAGATAGCGACAGCATGAGATAAAGAAAGAGAGAAGAAAAAGAAAAGGAAGAAACAAAAATAGATAGCATGTAACTTTTCTGTTGGTTACATTTTATTTCCTCCTTCCAAGAGAAAAACAATTAAAGGGCCAGAAACATGGAATAGATGTTTACAGAAATAGATGAAAAGAACGTAGATCAAAGAAAAAGTAGCAGACATAAAAACAGAAAAAAATAAATAAAAATGAAAAGCCACAAATAAATAGCAAAGAAGAACATAAAAGAGGAAAAAAGTAATAATGAAGAAGAAAGATGAAGAAGTATAAAAAAATAAATAAACTTGAGGAAGGTTGATATAAAAATGGAAAGTAAAATAAAGAATGATAAAAACAGAGAAGAGATTAATTAGTAAAAACAAGAAATAAGATGCGAAGTATATTAAGACGGAAAGATAAAACAACTTGAAAGTTAAAGAAGAAAGTAGAAGATATAAATATAAAGAAAGCGTTAAGTAGATAAATATTAATAAATGTAAACAGGAAAAAGCGAGTAAAGCAGGAAAAATATAAAATGGAATACAGGAATGAAAACTTAACATAAATAGAAATAGAAAATAAAAAAGGAAAGGTGAGAGAGGCATTAAGACAGCAAAATAGAAACAACACAACGTACATAAAGGCAAGGCAGAAATAAAGAGAAAAGCGGAAAGTATAGATAAAGATAGAAATGAATAAATTTAGAATTTACAAAAAATAAACAAAAAAAGGATAAGGAATACATTAAGAGTGAAAAAAAAGACAAATGCTAAAGAATAAAGAAAAAAATAAGAGAACAGCGGGAAGTATCGAGAAAGAAAGACAGAAATAAAAAGAATAAGAAGAAAAAGATAAAAGACATTAAAAGAGAAAACAACAAATGCCAAAGAAGAAAAGAACCAGAAAAGATTAAATAAAAATAAATAATGAAAAGTATAGAAGTAAAATAAAAATGAAAACGGAGAAGAAAGAAATCACGGGAAGAGAAATAAAATAAATAGAAAAGTGAGAGATTATATAGATTACAGAAAAATACAATACAGACAGGTGGGGACAGCACAAGGAAACGAAAAATAAATTAAATAAAGTCGAAATAAACAAAAAAAGAGATACAGAAAAAAAGCAACAAATAAATTACAATAAACTGAAAGAACGAAATAAATTAAAAAATAAATAAAACGAGATACACATGCATAGCGTAAGTAACTACCAGAAAGAGATAAAGACAATTTGTAACAGAAGAGATAAAAATTAGAAACCAAAGGTGATAAAAACATAAGCACAGAAGGCAGACAAGTTATTAGTTTTAAAAGATCTAATACACAGATACATATACAAAAATAAGTGGGGATTAGAACGTGAGAAAAAAAGAAATTAAAAAGATAGATATAGAAAAGATATATAGATAAAACAAAAAGTTTAGAAATTTACGCAGAACTAAGTATGTTTATTTTATAAATATTAAATTAATTACATATATCTTTTGTACACGGTAACTCAGCTTTTTTATATTTTAATCAAATTATATACCATGTGTGCACAAATATGTGTATAGCAGACTTAAAATTATAAATGTTTCTTTCGTTTTGTTGGTGCTATGGATGCAATTACAACCTATTTAAAACGGTTAATAAAGTTTTTGTTATATTTTAATTTAAAGCAAACCCCATACCTTATTATTTATTTGAGTTACCTTATCTTTAGTATTTATATGTAATAATTATATGCGACCAAAACAGGAACATAATCGAGGTCGCTTTTGGAACAATTTTGAAATCAGAAACACCCGGTTTTTGTTCCTCAAGTACACACGGTGAAGTTTATATGATCGTACCGTATAATTGTCTGGGGTTGAATAAATTTATGGAAAATGCCGTTGCACATAAAAATATATAATTTAAATCTACATTTAGAGCAGTCGGTATCAACACAGCACAATATAAACGACTAACTGAATTTATTCCAATTGGCAGACATGAATTGGTCGAAAATAGATCGTAAATATCGCCTTGAATCCAAATAGGAGAACTTAAAAATTTCAAATTCAATAAACATGGCAATTAAATGAGTTTGTAAATTTTATATCCCAAACATTGTATACTATTTATACAAAGTTAAAATAATCATGCCTAAAGCTAAGTCTTGCTTTTTTTTTTCTTTTCAAGTATTTTAAGCATTTTAGTTTCATGGTGGTTTACCGAAAGCATTATGTGCAAGGTTTGCAATATGTTTTATTAAATATTATAATCGCAGTTCAGATCATTAATGCGCAAACTCAAAAACAAGACGTTAGAAAGTCAATTTACCATTTGCCTTTCGAAGGTATTAAACATTTACTACGTATCTATTAAACAATCAATTTGTTTATCCGGTTGTACGCTTTGTACATATGAGATAATCGTTTGCATAATTATCCATCATCAAAGTTTAATATCATATTCACTTTAAATGGACAGCCTTAATCAACGTTTGTCTACTATAGCAGTTGAAGTGGTCAATTTGCAGAATGAACTTGGAAGCGTGTATTATGCAAATACATCATAACAATTATCATGTTTAAAAATAATTGGTTTATTTAACACGGTTGTAAACTATGCCATTTCGTAAACAAAACCATTAATCTGCATGTCGGCGATAGCTTTTACGATGCCTGAAGAAGGCCTAGAAACCATTTTGATAAGGGACACCCTGAGATATCAATAAACCACAAATTACTATTCCTGAACTATAATTTCCAATTAGAAATTGAAATTTACAATATTAGACAGTCTAATTCCAAACTGATACGAATTACAGGAATAATGATGGAGTTTTGAACACAAATTTTAAAAATTGGCTTCATAGCGATCAGTTGTAAAAGGTCTACACTCTAGGTCTAGGTTATGGCTAGCCATCCGGTTCCGGTATTTTATCACTTCCGATTGTATGACACCATCACACCAATATCATCGAACACTGCCGGAATCCTTAATATTCTCTGGTACCAATATGCAGTAATAGTAACCAAAATACAGTATAATATGTATTTTAAAGACTACCAAAAATAATAGCGATAATATACAGAGTAAGACAAAAATTACTGTTACTATATTGCAATAAATTTTTATTATTATAGAAGATACAAATCTAAAAGTTGACGTACTGGCCTAAAAATTAAATGATTATCTAGAATTTTATAAATTCTCCACAAATTCAAGTCAAAGGGAGAATAATGAAGGCAAGTAGATTTTACAAAAACCAACAATATGATGTCATAAAAAACAAAATGGCGTCAGTTCTAATATATAGTTAACTCCAAAACTTTTATAATTTAAATCTGTAGGCTAATAACGGTTTAACATTAATTTCATATGTCCACATGAACATAAATATACATGTGGATACCGAAAGTATACCTCGCCCTGTACAGTAAACGCTACAAATGTCTTTTATTCTGATATGCTAAACGCACAATGGTTTATTTTATTTTAAAGAAAGAACTGCTTCTGTAAATCTATAGAATATCTCAATATTCGTAAAACATGCTGTATGTTTGCATGGGATCTGTAATATTAGTTAACTGGAGAAGAAAAATCATTTTAAAAATTATATGATTTTATGATTCTTCTACAAAACAGTATCAGTCAACGTACGGCACAGTGATTTAAATATCCTATTCTAGAATTTTGTATGGGTCGAACTGGTCCAAATTTGTGCAGGCCGGGCCTATAATGCAAATATGTAGAGGCGGTCGGGCCTACTATTAATTTTAAACAGTGAACACCTTACATTTCTGCCCACTTTTTAAACTCAACAATGATGTTAAGTAAACCCCTTAAAACTTACATTTTTTCATACTAACATGGGACACAATATTTGTTTACATATTTACCTAAAATATAAATTCGTATGTCCATATATGTAGAATCAGGCTTGATAAAAATACCAGAGCCGGAAGACTAGCCACAGTCATATTGTTGCAACCACTAGCTGACTAAGCTTAATAACGGTAATTTCTCTTTTTACCGAAATATTTTAACTAGGCAGTGACACTCCACTTCAGCATTGTTATATAAAATACAGCAATAATTAAAATTAATTAATATGAAGGAGGTTGCAAAAATACTAGAGCCGGAAGACTAGCCACAGCCATATTTTTATTACGCAACGCTGGAGCAAGCGCTTGCTCATCAGACCGAATAATTTTAATTTCTTTTACCACAATGTTTTAAACAGAAACTGCAGACACCACGTCAGTATATAAAGTATAACAAACAATTATAATAATTAAAATTGATTGATATGGGGGACTTTGATAAAAATACCAGAGCCGGAAGACTAGCCACAGCCACAATTTTATTAAGAATGTCCCAAATTTGGAGCAAACGTTTGGCTTAAAAATTTAATCTTTTTTAACACAATGTTTTAAACAGAAACTGCAGACACCACGTCAGTATATAAAGTATAACAAATTATAATAATTAAAATTGATTGATATGGAGGACTATGATCAAAATACCAAAGCCGGAAGATTAGCCACAGCGATAATTTTATTAAGCAAAGTTCCGGAATGTTAGAGTAAACGCTAGCTGGCCACGCCTAAAGATTTTAATTTGTTTTACGAAAATGTTTTAACCAGAAAGTGCTACACCAAATCAAGTATTGTTATGTAAAGTATAGCACACAATTATAGTAATTAAAATTGACTGATATGGAGAAGCTTGATAACAATACCAGAACCGGACGACTAGCCACAGCCACAATTTTATTACGAAAATCCCAAATTTGAAGCAAACGTTTGGCTTAAAAATGAAATTTTTTTACCGCAACGCTTTAAACAGAAAGTGCGTATACCCTCAGCATTGTTATATGAAGTACCTATAACAAACAATTATAATAATTAAAATTAATTGATATGGAGGAGCTTGCTAAAAATACCAGAGCCGGAAGACTAGCCACAGCCACAGTTTTATTAAGAATGTCCCAAATTTGGAGCAAACGTTTGGCTTAAAAATTTAATTTTTTTATCACACTGTTTTAAACAGAAAGTGCTTATACCCTCAACATTGTTATATGAATTATAACAAACAATTATAGTAAGTAAAATTGATTAATACGGAAGAATTTATTACTTTTTGGAAAGTTCTATTCTTTTTCCTCCAGATGGCATTTACAAACCAAAGCATATTTTTATTCAATATCAATTATTACTTTCTTACGTTAACAAAATGAGCAAAACATTTCATTTCCTAATGAGATTATTTAGTAACATATTCTCAGTCACGGAATGCTGGTAATTCGTACTACTAAAATGGTTTGTTCATTACAAGCTTGAATAGTAATTATTATCTGCTAACTGCTAGTTGTCGCAAGCATTGTTCAAGAATTAAATGCGTGTACTATTAACGTCATTTAGACACAATTCAAAATCGAATCCTAATTACAACAGAGTTAATGCAGAGCAATATTGAGTCGAAACAGCAGTTACAAATAGTGGTGACGATAAATGAAATTGGCATCACCAAATCTTGCAATACTCCCAAAGTTTTATTTTTCAACTAATTGCAAAGAAGATATTTTAGTTCTTTAAAACCACCCTACTTTTGTTGTATATAAATAACAAACACATGCGAACTATTTAAAATTATTAAAAGATGTATAAATGTTTACATAAAGTTGATTTTTGGTTATTGTTATAAAATATCCTGACGCAAAGTGCACGCAACAAAATCTGTAAGTCTTAAAGTATATAAGGTGGCCACAGAACTTGCGAGTTCATAACTGCAACCCAATAGGCACGTGTTCAGAAAAATAAAACTGTTAATGAGTAGTAAGATATTTAAAGCAAAAGTTTGTTTCAAAAAAATTATAGTATTTAAATATTAATTATTATCAAATTTCTACTAGTTACTATGTAAAGAAAAACATTAATATAATATTAGTTACTCGGGTATGCGTGACCTCATAAAAAGAAGTAGTGGGGTCAAATCTGGGGATCTTGGGGGCTATTTTATTTTTCCGAAACATCAGGTAAAAGAATGTTTGCTACTATTGGATCGCATTTGATAACAGCGTTCCAATGTAGGTGTTTCCATCTGAAATTTTTGAATGGGGTAGCTGCAGCCTATGGAGTTGAATGGGGAAGGTTGCATCCATGTTGTAGACAAGGTTTCTAGAAATGTTTGATACTCTTTTACTTCCAGAGATATAACACACTGTACATTTTCAAATTGAGACTCTGTATGAAACGCATAATGGTTGGCAACTTGATAATTATTAAAGAGCGATTTATATGCAATGCGCATATATTTTAATTTGTGCATATCTTTGACTACAATCATGTGGACGAATTACACTCATAAGAGTTAACTAACGCTAAGTAGTGATTGCATATTTGGGCGTTCGCTGCATATTTTTTCAAAAGTTGCATAAACTTGCATATTTTCGCCATTTGCATTACTCGTTTGTAAATTTTCGTCAAGTGATCAAAACAAGATTATGAAATTCCGAGTAGTGTACACAGATCACCGACAATTCACAACTGGACAGCTAATGACCTGTGCCTGGAATTCCCGACAGTTTGGAGTTTAAAGTACCGACCTAATCCATTTTATTACTTGTTTCTTGTTTATAAATGGAGGGTGCATATTGAGTGGGATACATACCTACATTTTGTTTGTAGTTTGCAAAGTATTTTCTCTCATTGAGTAACCATATAATAGAATCTTCTCTCGTCGTTACAACGTGTCCGATACTCCGATAGTATTGATCTCTTTGCGAATATTATACAAATATTATATACCCAGAATGAGCAAATCGAACAAGATTGCTTCATGGATTAAATCATATCCAGAACTAGTAATGGGCGGCAACAAAATATTTTGTCGAGCTTGCAGCAAACTGGTAAATTAAATAATTGCTCTTATATAAATTAAAATTACTTTTCATATTATTATGTACGTAATTAAAACAAAGTCATGACAGGGAAGGTAGTGTTTGTTTTTGTTATTAACGAGTATCAAAGGTTCTTATATTAATATTTAATTATTTGTCGTTGTAGGTGTCTTCTGAGAGAAAATCCTTGGTAGATCAGCACACTATGACTCCTTCACATATTGCAAAATGTGAAAATGGAAGCGAAGCAATTGTTCTCAGTAAACCATGACTCAATGTTCAGAGACGAGTTCCAAAACATCGGAGCAAGAAGAATTTAATAAGGAGTTATGTAAGGCATTAATTTCGTCTAATATACCGTTATCAAAATTAAATAATGTTAATTTAAAATCGTTCTTACAAAACTTTTGTAAACAAAAGGATATTTCTCATATTTATCCTTTATTAAGTTATGGAAACAAATAGTAGGTAGTAAATTGAGTTGCCTACATTTAGGCGCTTCTTAAAGAATTTTTGAGGAGCTTTATCCCTGAAAGGAAACACTTTTGATCATACATTTATTAACAAAAAATGTGTGTTTTCATCTTATCTTTAAGCCCTAGAAGTTTGTCCCTGCAATTCATTAACACCCTGTATAATATGAGTAAGTTAATTAGTGTATGTATTTGTTCATTTTATCAAATAAAAATTATTATACTTGAGATTTCAACGTTTATTAATTATTCTTGTTATTTTTGCATATTTTGATGCATATATGGCCCAAGTATATGCATATTTACCAAAACATTTCTGCATATATATGCGCATATATTTCAATTTTGTCGTGCATATTATCCGCTCTTTAATAATTATAAATAGAACTTTGTTATTATAGTTTACGCTTACTTTATTTAAAAGTTGAGTAGAATAAAATATAAAACATATCCAACAAACATCTCTGATTCGTAGTACCGACAAAAAATATGTTAATGTCGTAGTACCATGTAATCTGTATTTCGGGTTGCCTATATTTCGAATGAGAAACTCGTACGCTTGTGAACCACCCTGTACCCTGAGAGAATATTTATGCCCATGTGTGCTTTGCTTTCATAACAAAAAAATATTCCCTTAAAGCCATTACCTAAAAACTTCCAAATAATAAAAAAAAACTGGTTTTCGGGGAAGAGAAACTCTTGGTATCTAAGGAACGTTTAGGAGGGCCCCAACAGCACTATGAATATTGATTTTGCATCATTCAAAAACATTAAGTAATAGGCACGCAAATAACTCCTATTTCACATTTAACATGAATGCAATAAACTCAATAATTATGACATAAGAAACCGGAACGGTACGACGTTCATAAATCAACTACCTTATGCATATTAATCGCCCGAGGTTATTTTTAGGTATGAAATTAAAATACGCATAATAAATTGTTTGCGATATGTGCAACAATAAGTACGGTTTGTTAGATGCGGTGGCACTTCTAGAATTGCAAATTAAAACTAGAAAATTATTTTAACTAAATGCCCTCAAAATTCAGCCACACAGAATGCAACGTACAGGTCGATTTAAACCTAAAACGCCGCGGAATAATACCACACACCCCGTATATATTGGAAAAAATTATACAGTTCGCTGCAGCTAATCCCCTGTTAAGAACCAGAGCGAGGACGAGTTTGGAAGTTTATGAGCGTTTAAGCGGGATATTTGAAAAGGTTTAGAGCTCGTAAAAACGTAATCCTTTTTAAGAGGAATGGCTAAATTTTAACTGCTGAAAAAACATCAATTAGGGAGTCGATGCATATAACGAAAATTTTATATAAATAAGGATTGTTTGTTTTGTACTGGGTGTTTTGTTTTATTTAAGAATAAATACTAATTTGATATAAGACCACTGACATTTTAAATGATTATCTTAAAAAATTATAAATATTAACCCTGCGGAAAATATTATAAAAACATTTTTATATACATGGTGAACTAGAAATTTGATACACCACGATGTTAAATTCCATAAATATCTTTAAAGAATATTTATCATTCTTACAGACAGGGCGAACGAAGAATTTGCTATACCATCATTTAATATTTACCTGCTCAAAAAACACCCCTAAAAATGCTATAAATCTAAATTTAAAGGAGATAAACATAAATACAATTTCTCTTTATTTACAGATAGATTTTTATGGTTCCTATATATAGGGGGTACAGAGAATTTGGTATATCACGATTTAAATTTTCAGTGTCTAGAACATATCAGAATGGGAACACATAAATGCCAGTTTAAAAGATAAAAACGTAAATAAGACTTATTTGTTTTCTGCTGGACATTTTATCATTCTTATATACAGGGCGTGTCAGAAATGTGGTACACAACCAGTTAAATGTTAACCGCCAAAACAACACCTTTAAAGAGGTCGATAAATGTAAATTTAAGGGATATAAACATAAATACGATTTATCATTATTTCCTGATGGATTTTAAAGATTCTTATATACAGGGTGTACGTAGAATTTGGTATACACAAATTTAAATGTTTAGTGCCTTGATAATGTCAGTAAGGGAATGTACAAATGCCAAATTAAAGGCTAATAACATAAATAAGACTTATATTTATTTACTGCTGAATATTTTATCATTCTTATTTACAGGGCGTGTCACGAATGTTGTACCTACAACAGCAGTTAAATTTTAACTGGAGACAAAATCAGGAATTAAACGTTAAATATGAATACAAAAAATGGTTACATATATAAACATTTTTATGTACAGAGTGAACTAGAAATTTTGTAGACCACCGCTTTAATTTGAGTTATGGACAAAACTTAATTAAGGAAATCTAAAGGACAATATTATATTTTCCTACATCTGGATAATATATCATATTTATATAAAGGGTGAACCTGTAATGGTACACTGGCAGTTAAATTATATAGCACTTAAGTGATCAATAAAGGTCAATGTAAAGCAAAATATGGCATAAAAATACATTTACCTGTTAGCACTTTATCTACAGAGTAAACCACAAATTTGGTACACGCTACTTCATTTATTTTAGTTAACAAATAATGTTCTCGTCATTTTCAGTTAAGCACTAAATCATAAATAAAATTTGAAAAGAAAATACTGTCATTTATTTTCATAGTACTGGACATATTTTCCATATTTTTACAGGGTGTACACAGTACCTACGAGTAATTCTTTAATGTAAATTACCTTTGCATAGATAGATAGATAATAATTTTTATTATTTTAATACACACATGCAAATTCTGTAGCCAGAATTTTTTGGCCTATTTTATTTTTACCACTAAAATAATCTCGATAACGAGAACAATTTTGCTGAGGTAACAAGTAATTTTAAAGCAGCAAAAAATACAATTCTTATGGCGTTAAATGTATTTTTTATGCTACCTTATTTACAATCTTATTAGATGGATTTTTCAAGTGCATACATGGCATTAAAATTATTATTTCTGCAACACCGTGTACATGGAAATACCTACGCTTATAACTTTTAATTGGTTAAAAAATTGAAAAGAGTAGAAGTGTACAAAAATGTTACATAACTCGGTATTCATGCTTTTATGCGTGTAAGAAGAAAACGTGCTCCTTTTTCGATGGAAACGTAAAATTTTAATGGCTTCTAATAAAACAGAAATTAGAAAGTCAATGTGTATTTACTAAAAATAAATGATTAGGTAAATAATGTTTGTATTTGTTTACAACCGAACGTTTTATCATTTCTGTAATAAGTATCATTAATGTTTTATCTGGTCAATAATGGATTTACGTCGTTGTGCCGATTTCGTGTACAATCAATGAAAATTAAACCCCGGCCTGCTGAATTTAAATGCTCCGCGTGAACGGTACTCCCATTTTCACTTGTTTCCAAAAACAAATGAATTCAAATTCAAACATTTTAAGCGGCAATAAAAGAACTGGATTAGATCGAGATGTTAATAAACAAGATAAGAAGCCCATTTGCAATCCACTGTAACTGGGAAAGAACGAGGTCATAGTGAATACAAAAACTAACCTAAAACCACTGTAAATAAAATCAAAAACTGGTATTTGCACAGCACAAAAACTTCACCAACGGGCAAATTCGCCCAAGAGCACCAAGCACTAGGGTTTAGCGTCAGGCACTACTGGTGCTATTTGATAAATGAAACGCACTCCACAAAACCTTCCCGCATCCTGATAACGGCGAGCAGCGTCCGATCGAACCGATGACCACCTTGTTATCACACGCTGGTTAGTGGGTTCCGGCTGTGCACACTGCACTTTAAACTTCCTCAAACCTACCAGCGACTATCGAGGCAAGCCCGGGCTCGAGCCTGAGACGCCTGTCACGGTTGCCTATTCAACGCACGCCCGATGCCGAACACGCACGACCGTTAACGAGCCTCACATTTTTTTAGGCACTTGATAAATAATAGGGCTGTGCTGCACCGTTCATCGATTGCCAGCGAATGCTCTGCTCGAAGTCAGCAGCCAGCATCTGCTTGCCTCGCATGTCCCTGCACGACGTTGCTGGAAATTTGCGACCCTTCGACGTTTCTCACTTAAGGAGCCGTCGTGCAATCGGCAGTGGCGCTTCCCGGGGGCCCTGCTGGAGCTGGTGCAACCCCGTCGGGAGTCTTCTGGTCCGAGGGCGTGGAGCACAGGGACGGACGTGCCCGAAGGGGTGTATCAGAAGAATATTTTTCTACTATTGGGGCATTCGAAGGAGTCAGACTAACCCAATATTTATCCAGTTATCGTAAGGTTTCGAAGGTCTATATTGCGTAATGCGACGGGGGTAGTTAACGACGGATTCTGATTTGGATGATCCTTGATTATTAGAATTTTAAGTATTTTAATTCAAGGAATAACAGTGGCGTTCCACGGGGCCTTTCCTTAAGAGTTTTATTGGTTTGAATATCCTGTAGGGAGGCTTCTAGTCGAAAAGTCTAGAACGCAGAGGCAAACTAAGCCAAAAGGATGTTCTCTATCAAAAATATTGTTTTTTTGGAAACCGAATAATTCAGTATTGGGGGGTCGAAGATTTTGATGTGTAAATGCTCGTTTTTAGGAAAGCAAACCGACGCGACACGGGGGATACTCTAATTAAATATTTCTTATCCAATGGTGTTAATCGTTTTAATTAGGAATTCTTCCCCACAGAGCACAGAACCGAGAGGCGGACTAGCCCAAGAAAATGTTATTTAATATAATAACATTTTTCTGTTGTTGCTACAATTTAAACTAATTGTGTTTCTTTAAAGGTCGAATAGTTCTATAGGTTTAATTTCCCATTTTGAGAATGCAAAGGGGCCTCAGACAATTAGAACTTTTAGTTTGGACGAGCCCTGTAAATCATTTAAATTTTGTGTTCAGTAACTGGAAAGTGATGAAGCGAAACTACTGAAAATGTCTACTTTGGAAGCTCTCTGTACAACATTTGAATTGTTGCACTGTAATTTAGTATTTCCCATTCATGGAATGGAAGATTTTAAATGCTTAGTCATTATGTACAGATGCAGAACTCAACTAAACCAAAACGATATTACTTAAATACAGGGTGTATTAAAACGTGCGGCTAATAATTACTCCACGCAATTATACGTTGAAAAACAAGGAAAAAACTCTTAACACCAATTTGGTCTTAGACGAAGAGTCTTTAAATTATAAGCTCTTAAAGGTTTTTTAATTTGGCAACGCTGTACAATTTAAAGCTAAAAGACATGCATTTAGTTACCCTTGATCGTATATGTTTGTGAATCTGCAATTAAATCAAGTATGTGTTCATGTTTTTCATGGATATCCTCTAAAATTATTGAAATAATTTACAACTCAAGATTGAATACGTTTTATTTAAATTTAACTCCATTTTTGGTTACAATAGCTGTTCAAAATGAGCACCTACAACTTCTAAACATTTGGTACACCGAGTAATAATGTTTGGTATTAGATTTTGCAGCATGTTACGATTTTTTATTTCTCTAACTGCATTATTTATCCGGTCAATGACTTCTTCTTCGGTTTCAATTTCTACTTCATAGACAAGAGCTTTTAAAATGCCCCAAAAGAAAAATCTAGGACATTTAGGTCGGGACTTCTTGCGGGCCATGATATCGGAGCATTGCGCCCGATCCACCGCTCTGGAAAGTTTTGGTTTAACCAATCCCTAGTTTGAAGCCCCCAGTGGCTTGGAGCTCCATCTAACTGAGGCCACATGTCTCTCCTGACAAGTAACGGTACTTCCTCCAATAATCCCGGAAAATCGTTGTTTAAAAAATAGACAACAATTTCGGCGTTTAATCGACGAGGCAAAATGTGTGGCCCTATTAGTCTATTTCCGATAATTGCAGCCCATACATTGACGCTGAATTTAAACTGGTGATTAGTTTGATGCAAGATATGAGGGTTTTCATCGGCCCAGTGGTGCATATTGTGCATATTAAACATTCCGTTACGAGTAAATATGGCATCATCCGTCCATAAAATATTTTCAATGAAAGCCGGGTTGACTAATTGTTGCCGTAATAACCATCTGCAAACATCTATCCGTCGCGGATAATCTTCCAGAAGCAATCCATGGACTCGCTGGATGTGGAACGGATGTAAGAGATTTTCTTTTAACACTCGATGTACAGCAGTATGGCTAATATCAAGTCTACGAGCTAAAAAACGGGTACTTTGTCGAGGTTCATCTTCAAATACCTGTAAGATGCTCTCTTCTATTTCGGGTTGTAATACATGTCGTGGTCTTCCACCAACTCCCTGCACAGGTTCCATTCTTCCTGTTTCTGCTACGCTGATCTAGTCTTTCAATAACATGAGCATTTATAGAAAAAGAAAGAAAGAAGAAATATTAAATTATACGTAAACTAATTACCCAAATGTCATAATTTTGATTTTATTACTTATTTTAATTGTTGAACGATGTGTTGTTGATACTATTTAAATCGATTTCTCAACCAAAGTCGAAAAAATTTTCAAAGTTTGGGCATTAATAACTCCTTAACCAAAGAGTTAATACTAAAATGGTGTTAGAGCTTTTTCCTTGTTTTCAACGTAGAATAGCGTGGCGTAAATATTATCCGCACGTTTTCATACACCGTGTATAATATCGTTCGAAGAAATCGGACTGACTTAGGACAAATAAGTTTAGGCTGTCGTTTTGGAACGCAAATAAGTAAAGAAATAAAGCAATTGAAGTTTCTACATTGTACAGCTTCTGTATATATTTTTTGCACTAAAATTGAAAATGACAAAAGGAAATTGCTACGAGGCTTGTTCAACCGAAACACATCTTTTCATCAACTTAACCTTGAAAACAAATGCAATAGTTCAAATGACGTTTGTTAATGTTAGTAGTGTTTGTAAGCAATACATTAAAAAGTTTCTGGCGTTTGAATTTGATTCTGACTGTTAAAACTTCGATTTTGAAATGGCGTTTGTTGTTGAAAATCCGTCCAAGTTTGATCAGCGTACGGTCCTACAATTTTGATGCGCTGAGGCTGTGCAGGCATTGCAGATTCATACGCGAATGCAAGAAGTGTAGGGAAATGCATGTATTGCGTGAAGGAATGGTGCCGAAAATTTAAGAATGGAAAAGAGGGGACTGTGTATGAGCTACAACCAGGTGCACGGTGTTCTGCATTAACAGAAAACAATATGGCATGTGTGGAAAGCCTTATTAGAGAAAATCGTCGAATTTTAATTAGAGAAATTTCAGAAATGTTGGTGCGAGTGTAGGATCTGTCCATAATATTGTTCGTAATCTGGGTTACAGCAAAGTTTATTCGCAATGGATTCCTCGTCTCTTATGTAACGAACAAAAATGCTTGCGAATGGGCTTATCTCTGCAAGACCTCTCAGACTATAGGCAAAATGGCGATGACTTTCTTCTGTCAATAGTTGCTGGTGACGAAACTTGGTGCTATTACTACGAGCCATCCAGTAAGTTATCGTCGATGCAGTGGATACATTCAAGTTCACCACCACCCAAGAAGTTTAAAGTACAACCTTCTGCATGTGAGGTGATGTAAACATTTTTTTTTCGACCATGAAGGACCCATGTTGATAGAGTTTAAGGAACGTGGAGTAAATGTCAATCTGTACAATGAAACTTTGAACAAGCTTCACCAAACAATTAGACGGAAACGTCCAGGAAAACTTACACTTGGGGTTATTTGGCTGCACGATAATGGTAGGCCTCATGTTGCTAATGTGGTAAAAGAAAATCTTCAACGAAAGAAATGGAGGGTTTTAGAGCATCCACCCTACAGCCCGGATCTGTCGCCTTGCAATTTCCATATTGTTGGACCGCTGAAAAACGCATTAAAAGATCGGCATTTTGAGTCTGTAGCAGAAGTGCAAATAGCTGTGGAAGACTTCTTCAATCAGCAGCCACAAGAATTCTATGAGCAGGATATACGTCGGTTAGTAAAACAATGGGGTAGGTGCCTTAACTGTGACGGTAATTATTTGTAATTAAATCGTTGAATACATTTTTTACAAAGCAAAGATGGGTTTCAATTGAACACACCTCGTAAATACTTCTACTTTGGGGGGTTTCTGTACATAATTTTTTCAACATGTAGGCAATTGTAACCTCTTAACGTAATAAATGAATTGTAAACCTTAATCTTATTTAATCTAATTTTATTTATTTAGTCTCATTTACTTTATTTTATTTAATTTTAAAATTAACTTAATTAACTTAATTCAGAGACCGCAAATTAGGTAGGTTCGATATCTAATATTACGGGGTGCGATCACGCAGAACCAGTAATGTGGAAGGTAGGAAGATACACACGGAAGACTACACAACAGGGAAACCACGGTAATTATCAAAAGCAAGAAACACAATACCGGCCATGGAACGGGAAACAGTATTTAAGGACAGACACAAACTGACGGTGCGGAAAATTCCAGATGATGGAAACTGTGTATTCATCAGTAGCAGATCAAAACACAGGGGGCAAACAGGAAGCCTTCAACTTAAGAAAAAAAGACCTGCCAACCATCCTCTACAGCAAGCTTATGCCATGCAAACAGAAGAAAAGAAGATCGGAAGACCATGCTACACGTGGAATATATAATTGGAGAGGGACATCCAAAACACCGGCATACCTAAAGAGACGCAGGAGGACTGGGCACGAAAAAAGAGGATATCCCAAGAGAGGTAAGAAGAGTATACGCACTGATTGAAGAATCCAATCAAGATTCGACTGAAGTAGAACGGGATAACAAAGAGGAAGAAGCAGTAAGAGGGCGAGGAAAGGGAAAACACAGGAGAAGGAACGAAACAAGTACCAGTGGGAAAGAAAGCGACGGACTCCAAGCCGACAACTGCAAAAGGGAAGATTGGAAAAGAAGGACGAAGAATCGAGATTCGACATTAAAATTAAGTGGAAAAATGCGATTTGGGGTTAATATTAAGTTACTAGTTATTAGGAAACTAAGATAGATGGAAACTGTTGCCTTAGAACAATAGATAGATAAGAGATACGAACAATGTGAAACTTTGAAACCAAAGTTTATTAGGGTCAAAAGCATAATCGCATAACGGTTTCGATTACGTACTCAAAAACCCCATTGATGCGTAGCTTACCAACTACCTGGTGTTGCAGCAGCGGTGCCTTGCGGTATACATTGCAGGCATGTTAACGCGGTGCAACA
>JABXWE010036064.1:0-11244 GCA_014611495.1 Limonius californicus
ACCACTCCGGAAAACATTGATTCTGTCCATGATATGATTTTAGAAAATCGACGTATTGGGATTAAGAATATTGCAGAAGCATTGCGCATTTTCTATGAACGTGTGTATCACATCATTCTTCACGACTTGGGTATGAGGAAGGTTTCGGCCAAATGGATTTCAAGATGCTTGAACGTTGATCAGAAGCGCGTTCGATTGACAACGTCAAATGAAATCTGCCGCCGTTTTGCAGAAAATTTCTCAAAACTTTTTGGATCGGTTTGTTCCTATGGACGAAACGTGGATCCATCACTATGACCCATAGACTAAAGAACAATCCAAACAGTGGAAGCATGGTGGTTCTCCACTACCCAAAAAATTCGGCTGGCTAGATTTTTGCTTCAATTTTCTGGGACAAAAATGGGATAATTCTAATAGATTATTTGGAACGGGGTAGAACTATCACGGGAGCATATTATACTGAGTTGCTAACTAATTTACGTAAGAAAATTGTGGAAAAACGCCGCGGAAAACTTGCCAGAGATGTGTTCTTTTTGCAAGCCACAAATCGTTGATTGTACTACAAAAAATTGATGAAATTGGTTTTCAATTGGTTAACCATCCGCCCTATTCTCTGAATTTAGCACCGTCAGACTAATATTTGTTCCCAAAACTCAAAAATCATTTGAAAAGTAAAAGATTTTTGACAAATGACGAAGTAGTATGTGCCGTTAAGGAGTGGCTAGCAGTTCAAGAAAAATTTTTTTTTTTAAATGGTTTAGAATTACTTTATTAACGTTCTACTAAATGTAGAAGTCTTACAGGAGATTATGTTGAATAAATAAAATTTTGTTTTGAAATATTGTGGCGATTTATATGGTAAAGTATGGCTAAGTACTTATCAATCCCCCTCGTATAAATTTAAACCTCTGCAAGCCATATGCATTTTTGTATATTTCTACATTTTATGAACATTTATGCATCGTGCTTTAGTGACACTTTAAGAACAGGATAAGAATATTCAGGAGATATTACTGTAAAAAAATATGCTAACTTAGTATTCTAACAAAACATAACATAAAGCACATTTTAATGGGATATAATTAAATTCATGTTTTGATCATCAGCATAGGAGCACAACACCTCTTATTGACCTGCAACCTCCCCGGATCTTACGCCTTTCGACTATTTGTTGGGTGAACATTTGAAGAAAGATGTTTATGTATCAGCAATTTTACTAAATTAGCTCATTTAATAAAAACGTTGTACAAAAGTAAAGCTTATCAGAAGCGTGAATATGTCAAGTACGTTTTAAAAATCGACCAGTAATTGGAACGGCCATTTTATGTTTGATTTTTTGTGTTGTGATAATTTTGCTGTTGAGAGGCATGTGAATAAATGTATTAGGCTTAATTTGTTTTTGAGGGCTCTTAGTAGAATGCAAAACTTGGTAATTACAGCGAAAAACAAAATTATTTAGTTGTTGTATGTCAATAGAATTCACAAAATGTAAGAATACAAGGTGTCTAAGAAAACGAAAACCTGATTAGGAGCGCTCTTTTGTGCAGGGCTTTAATTTTCGATATACTACATGTGTAATGATAAGCAGCCGTGGCGCAGAGGTCAGTGCATTGGACTGTTACGCTGAAGGATCTCTTTTTTTTTTCATTCGTTCCCCCTCCCGATCCGCTTTCGCATTACTTCAGGGGGTGCGGACGTCCCTTACATACTAAACATTCATGCAACATGCTAAACTTTACTAAGCGAAATGTGGTCGCCCCAGCCGATCGATTACATTTTGCTGGGACTTCGAGTGGCAATGCGTTCCCGCACTACTCCACCGAGGCCCCACGCTGAGGGACCTGGGTTCGATGTTAGGTTCTGGAACATCGGACTTTCACACGGCAGTTTTCGTTCAGAAGGCAATGGCAAGCCACCGAGATATTTCTGCCAGGAGCATCTTCTCTGGAGAAGTGTAAAACACTTCCCGCGGTAAAATGCCAGGGTAAACAGTAGGTCCGCTATGTTTGTGTACATTACTTTATACGCACGCCGCAACCATAGAAGAGAAGGTCACCACGCTGGCTCGAGATCCAAAGGACTGTAGAGAATGATAAGTATTTAGACACATTTAAAAATATGTACGATTTGTATAAACTAGAATTTACAATATCGACGTGACTAATCACGGTGTTTTCAAACAGTCATTCTGTAGAAACTAGTTTGCAGTTCTAACGGTTAGAGTGTCTAGATCCAAATGGAGTGGTCGCTCTCCAAAGTTTGCACATTCAAGTAGATACATTACTCCACTAGCGTCGCTTTAATATTTTTTTTAAAAGTTTTTGAAACATTCGACTTTAAAGCAAGTTCACTCAGAAATTGTATTCGGGAGAAATGTTTCAATTCTCAATTATTGAATGTCTTTGGTCAATGCATTTACAAAATAACTGTAAAGTCTTAAAATAAAATTATTGTATATACAGGGTGTCCTTTAAATGCCTTAAAAGCTTCAGGTAGAATTTTTCCTTTGTGAATGCTTAATACAAATCTTAAAAAAAAGTAGGTATTTGGAGCTTAGTTTTCTTGTACGAGAGTGTTAAAGTTCATATCTTTAAAACAGAATTTCATGGTAACAATAACGAGAACTTTAATGTTGCACGTGTCTGCCGATAAGTGACTGACTGCCACTTGATTATGTAAAGGTTAATATTGAGTTGACACTCTAGTTGCTCTTCTGGAAGTACTGTTAAAAATGATAAATTTCGTAAATACTACATTTGACAACAGTGCAAGGCCATGGTATTGTGATGAAAAGTAGAAAATTTGTTTTTCGACATTTGTCAAAATCTTTGATTTACTTATCGGGACGTTTGCATTGTCATTTTCCTTCAGTTCCTGGTTCGTTGTGAGTTTATTTGATAAAAACGTAATTTTTGGACATCTCGATTTTGCTTCATGTAATGTCGGCCTACTAATTAAATTCTCCATAAATTCAAAGACATCGTCAACGTTGCCAAGTATAATATTCTTTAAGCGTCTCGTGTGAGGAAACTAAGCACTATAGGAAGTTCGTGTTAGTGTTTTTGATGACTGTATTTCTTACAGAAGAGTGCTACCTGAAGCTTTTAAGGTATTTAAAGGACACCCTGTATATAGAACGCTTTCAATATTGTGTACTACTTCAGTAAAATAGTTCTCGGAAAAAGCTCGCAAGTGAGGTCTGCAAAACTACTTATTACCGACCTTAGTCTTGAAAGCTTCCTAGAGTTTCTGAAAGTTATAGGTAAGTATAATGCCTTTTTACTGGAAAAGTTACATATCAATATTAACTTTAAATACGTCAGTAGCCTTTAATAATACGGAAAACATTAAAATACTTTTGAATAGTACAATATTCTAAATTTGGGATGACTAATAGGTACTGTAAAGTACATCAGGCAATGTTTAATTTTTTCTGCACAATTTTGTTTTTCTCATAGCATTTATAGTATTATACATAACATTTTAGGGCCTAGACGCATCAACTTTGTACGGTATTGCTCAATTTTCTACTCCTATTTGTTTATGTTGACAGAGCGGAATCATACATTTAGTTGAAATACCAATTATAAACACTTGATGTTCTCATGTACCTTCTCTCTCTCCCTCTCTCTCCCATGGTTGCAATTTAGGTTGTAGCTTGGGCAGTGTCTCTGCATTTGTCTCTGTCTGAAGCCTACCTAATATTTTCTTGAAAAGGTGTACCGGTGAATTTCTTGACTTGGCCGATCCAGCGTTTTGGGGAACGTCCAAGAGGGCGTTTCCCTTCTACTTTCCCCCGAACAACCAGTTTTTCTAGGTTACCGTCCGTCCTTTTGGTGACGTGTCCGAAGTATTGCGAAAGATTTTCACGACTGGTGCTCCAAGAATAATCTAATCCTCAATGCAAGTAAAACCGTCTTTATAAACTTTAACATGCCCACAGACAAAGGGCTCGAGCTGACAGTTGATAACACCTGTATCGCGGCATCTACCGCAACTAAATTCCTAGGTATTTATATAGACAACTCGATTAATTGGAAGCCTCATATTAACTGGATTAGCAGCAAAATAAGCAAAGCCTGTTTTGCAATTTTGCAGCTCAAGTCCACCCTAAACACTGATAACCTTGTGAATGTCTACTTCTCCCTAGTTTATTGTCACCTGACATATCATGTGATACTCTGGGGCTCTGCAACTAATGTCCACAGAATTTTCGTTAATCAGAAAAGAATAATCAGAATTATTTTTAATTTAGGAAACAAAGAATCCTGTAAATCAACATTTAGGGAAAACAAGCTAATGACATTCCCATGTATATATATATATAAATGTATCTTGTTTATTAGAAATAATATGGGCAATTATAGAACAAATGCGAGCTATCATCAGCATTACACCCGCAATGGGCACTTACTTAGCACCATAAAACACCGTACCAGCAAATTTGAAAAAGCGCCATCTTTGATAGGCGCAAAATTATATAACAAATTACCAAAACATATTAAAAACATAAAAAAATTTAGTGACTTCAAATGTAAACTCAAGGATTTTTTCCTTGAGAGAACTTATTATACGGTGGGAGACTTTCTTGTCGATCATGTTTAATTTGTTGTGTTTGTTGTGTTTAATTATAATTTGTAATTTACCGTTTTCATTGTACACTCACACCCCTTTGACGAAATTATCCATTTGTATGGCACTTAATTAATAATAAATGAATATGAATATGAATATGAATATTTCAAAATTCGTTGTTTTACTGCGCTTAACAGTTTCTCCTGAATTTCACACACATTGCTCCTATGTGCTATTCAGGAATTTTTGCCAAACCCATATCCCGAAGGCGTCCAGATTTAATGTCTGCAGCCCTCAAGGTCCAAGCTTCTGCTCCCTATATGGCAATGAGAAACCCAAGTGTTCTGACTACCCTGCATTTTGTTGCCTTCATAATGTGGCGATCTTTCCAAATTTTAGTTAGCTTAGTCATAGTTGTTTGGGTAACGTTGACGAGTTGCCATTATTTATATGGGAACCTAGGTAAACTATTTCTTTGACATTTTCTACATCACGAATGTTAGGTGGGGTTTCTATTTTGCTGGTGCGGTCTATTACCATGAGTTTTGCTTTTTTCTCAATTGAGTTTTAGACGGAAGCGTAAACTCTCCTGCATCCTTTTCAATCAGCTCTGACATCTCCTCGTTTCTCTTTCGCGATAATGGTAGTGCCATCCGCATAGCAGATTGTTTATTGTCTTACTGCCAATAACCATTCCACCTGCCCAGCGATCCAGAGATTTTCTTACTATGTATTCTCCATAAATTTTGAATAACAAGGGCGACAAGGCACATCCTTGGCGTACCCCGCTTTGTTTGTTAAGAAGTACTGTCTTAGTAGTATGACAAGGTGTAGAGGGGTTCCCACGTCCAGTAGCACTTTCCAGAGTTGTGACCAATATACGCAGTAAAAGGGCTTACTATAGTCAAGAAAGCATAGATACTTAGGTTTTCAGAACTCCCTTACTTTCTCGATGATTTGCCTTACGTTCATGATATGCTGTCTGGTGCCTTTCCCATTTACGAATTCAGCTTGTTCTTCTGGTAGTTTTTGAGTCGGTTTAGTAGGACGATGAGCATAACCTTACTTGGCCGGGATATCAATGCGATGGTTTTGTAGTTATTACATTTTTGGCTTGACCCTTTTTTATGCAGTCGAATAAAAGTGGATGAACTCCAGTCACTTGGCCACTGTCCTTTTTGCCACATCATTTTGCAAATTTTCCATAAGAGATCAACACCTTTTGGTGTAAGCTGTTTTAGAATTTCTGCCCTTACATTATCTTCACCTATGCTTCTGTTGTATTTTAAATAACGATTAGCCTACTCGACTTATTCTTTTAATACATCAGGCTTCTGTTCGATTTCCATGATGGGAGGAAAATGTACTGATTCTTGATCGTTTGCTTCGCTTGTGTACAAGACTCCACAGTATTTTCGCCATACCTCCACTACGTCATCTATCTCAGTAACGACTTTCCCCTCTTTGTCTTTTATTTTCCATGTTCTTGGTTTAAAATCCTTTGTGGTTTCTCTGGTGTGCTAGAAGAGCTCTCAGATTTGGTTGGTATTAGCTCGTCTGTCAATTTCATGACACATGTTTTGTAAGTGATGATTTTTGTCACGTCTTCATAATCGTATTTCTCGGCTCAGTCTCCTATATTCGATTCTTCGTTCTTCTGTGTATGTGCCTATTTGTCTGAGAGTCTTACTTTCTTATACTACGTTCCAAGTTTCGTCGGTCATCCATTGTTTGTTTTTGTTTCCTTTTTGTCCTATAGTAACACTTGTTCTTTGGTAGTTGTTCTGAGGCCCTGCTACATTTCTTCCGGGCTCGTCTTCCTTATGTTATCCAAATTAATTACTAAGTTTTGCTCCAGTTTTTGTTCGATTTGCTCCATGTTTTCAGGTTTGAACGAGGGAGTTCTTTTTTCTATTTTCTTTGTTTTTATATGAAGTCTGACTTTAGTTAGCAAGAGTTTATGGTCACTTCCACACTCGATTCGAGGGAAAGTTTTTACGTTATTGACGCTTGATTTCCATCTAGCTGCTATGAGGAAGAAGTCAATTTGAATCTTATATTGTCTTCCGGGAGATATCCACGTGTAGCGGCGAATATTTGTAATTGCTAAATTGTTATCTATACAGAACTTTATGAGTTTTTGACCGAAATCATCAATTTTTGCGTTAAAGTCGCCTTGTATGCATATTATTTCTTTGCTGGGTGTTTCTCTAATAGTTCTTTCCTGTTGGTGGTAGAATTCCGAAATTTCTTCTTCACTGCTGGATGCTGTTGGCGCGTATACTTGGACTATGTTTAGGGTTACATGGTCTAGCATTAATCTTTATCATGAGTATTCTAGAATTGATGGGGTTGTAGCGCAGTATACTTGGTTGTATTTGTTTGGGAATGATCATCGCCACTCCTTGTATCGAGTCTGTCTGGTGTACAGAGATGTATATGGTATTGCTGCTTTTGGTGTTAAAATGTCCCTGGTCTGGCCAATGCGTTTCACATGGAGCAATGATTTGAATGTTTGATATTTCTCGTTCGATAATGTCCAATTTACCAGGGTGTAGAACAAGGACCTGCACATTTTAAGTGGCAATTGATATATTCTTAAGCAGAGATAGCTGTGTTGACGAAGTTTGTTTACTACTTACTTCATTAGATTTTTTCATAGCTTCCCCTCCCCATGGAGATCCGATCGGGGAAATGTTTAAACTCCAGATTTTATTATCTATGAGAGAATCCTTGAGATTCTCTTGGGATGATACTACAGGTAGCCATTCGCTGGCTTTTCTATAGATGTTGGGATGTGGGAAGGGATAATTGACGTGGGTAGAATTGAGGGTACAAGACCTAAGTTCTGCAGGGGAGGGCGTTGGAGAAATTAAGGACTTACAAGGGCATGTACCTTAGATTCATGGAAAATGCATACAGATGTACCACTATAAAAATACATTTTATAATTCTCTTCCTTCCTTCACTTCGCTCAACAGTTTAATATAAATTGTATGGCAAGCCCTTTGAACTTTACTTTGAAGTATAAATAAAAACATGTTTATTATGGCCTAGTATATTTAATATGCGGAAACGGTAGTCTTCTCTTAATCTTTGGTTATGGTGCCTCTTTTACCGAATTAGTTAGTGTCGAGGTTTTCATTAACTATTTCTTAATAAACTGTCGCCCATATTTCCTATTGAGGGATCTGATTTTTGCCTCTTGCCATCTTCTTTCCATTTTTTTAAGCATTTACTGATTTCATAACTATATGTCCTCATAGGCTTGTCTTTCCTTGGGACTTCACATTCGAAACTTTCTTCAGGAGTTTGTTTTCGATAATTCAGAGTAAATGTCGCAGCCTTCTATATAAGTAGGTTTTTTTGCCCTGATTTTATTTGCCAATTTCACGTTCAACATTTTCCGATAGGTTAGGTTCTAATTTAGTTGCTAATGGTGATTGCAGATATCAGTATCATATGTGTTCCTATTGCAGCTGCAAAGTAATGTTAAACTAAATACATATTTAAATATTCTTACTTTGGTGGTTCCGCAAATTCCTCTTTCACATATAAAATTAGAATCTAAAGTGTACATCAGTCTGTTCTCCTGTTAACGTCTTCCTCTATTTTCCCTTCTCGGATATTGTATGTCCCAGTAACTTAAATATTCTGACCGTTTCAATATGCTTGTTTTCTATATTAATTTGCATTTTTATGTAATGTTCTGCCATTCCCTTTTTTTAATGCATATTTCCGACCTTTTAGGTAAACCTGTAGATTTTCTTTATTGTTTGCTAATCACACGAGATCATCGGTGTATCCCGATTGTGCTATGTCTAAAAGTTTTATATTCCATACTCTGTGAAATTTATATACGGTTCTATAATAGTTCATCCTGCAAAAGCATAAACAGACAAGGACTTAGTGCTTCTCTTTGTCTAGCCCCGACAGTAGTAGCAATTTCTGGAGTTTTTCTACGTTTTTTCTTAGCTATGTTTCTCATTGATTTATATAATTATACTTTTTGTGGATTTTATGTGTTTAATTTATATTAACGGTTTTCTTTCGAATGGGATCTCAAACTAGTTCTCTCTTGAACATATCAAATGCTTTAGATATGTCTATAAAACAGAGTAAAATAGAGGACCTAAGAGAAAGCTTCTTAATTCTCTTTAATTATGTTGCCACTAGAATTTGCCTTTCTTGTTAGACTACTGTAATACACCACAATTGGGAAAGAGCTAGCAGACCAAGGGGACAGAAGTATTTGAATGCGGGTGGTTGGATGATACAACGTAGGATAACAAATATTTGCACATATAATTAGTAGTTTGTATGCATATGAATATAAAGGGTGTCTTCCTCAGTCATGTTCTCGAGGGCATATTAGAAAATTAATGTGTTTAAATGAAAATTGTATTTAGGGCATCATTCTAGTGTGAAGAGCCCCATCAGTGAGTCTCCAGAGTATGATTCTGCTTACTTAATTTGGCTTAGGAATAAGTGTATAATATGATTTACTTACTTACTTCCATCCTAGGTCTTTCTACCTTTAGGTGTAAGGCTGAATAAGATTTATACTAATATTTATTGTATTAATATACATATTTCAAAGATTGTATTGTTCCAAAAAATACGCCTGCGTAATACATATTGTTAAAGATTTTTGTTTTATTGCAATAGTTAAAAGTTTGCTGGGTTATACAGATTTAAGCAGAAAATTAAAATCTGATATGCTGACATGACAGACTTTTACTTATAACAGTAGCATGTAAAATAGAAGTAGAATCTATGGTTTAAGTTTATGTAACTTTATCACACCTAGGAGAGCACGATTCAATATTTGCTAACATTCTGTATATTTGGACGATAAACGTAATACGTAAATATTTTTAAGGGAAAATAGATCGTATATATGGTAGAAAACCTAATTAAAACAAAAATATTGAAAAAAATAAATTGCTTTATATGAATACCAACCGTCTTTGTGAGATTTATCTGGTTAGTGATTGCATAAATAGAGAAACCCATTACAAAAAGAATCTGTGCATTAATCGGTTGGTCAGTTCTGGTTTATTTGTAATTCAATAAACATTACTCAATTTCAGACATAACATATGCAAAATTAAACGACTGTAAGTGTTGGATTCCATAATAATTATAGAGCAAAACAGTAAAAAGGTAATTGGTTTGGTATCAAATGCTGCGTTTAAGGCACGCTCTAATTTTTCAAATATCAGGCTTTTATAATATTAAGGAAGAGAAGTAATGGTCACACATGACGTTGACAACTAGAAATTACAATTGTTGTTTGATAATAATTAGCTATCATGATACACAATTCTTAATTATCAATGGAATAGACTACGAAACGTTAAGCGTGCAACATACAAAACATACAAAAATTCTTATAATTTGATTTTAAAAAATTATATTTTTTCGCTTACGATGCCCGAACAAAACGTCATTCTGAGCTAAGCAATATCCTTATCAATCACAGAACGTCGGTCCCATTTGCTAACATGCATAGCGGACATGGTTTGAAGTGTAAAATTATTAATTTTGTCAATGAAGTCTTTAATTTTGAGCGTTTCTTACTCTATAGTTGCTAATTTACCATTACTTACTACGAACAGTTAATTTAGTATGGTACCCTAAATTGTTCCAATGTTAAATCGTGTATATTATTTTATGGGTATATTAAATAATTTATATGATGGAAGAAACACGGGGACCTACAGTTTGATCCCAGAGAAGGTTTTTACCATTAAGATCCCACGGTAGCAAGCCAGATTGGGAAATTGTGTGTGGTGGGTTGCAGAGAAGAGCTGCATAGTACTGCTTAGGTTTCGAACCCAAGTCAGAATCGACGTTTTACTCAGAAAGCGAGCGCTCTACCAACTGAGCTACCACCACACATCTAATAAGGTTAAATTGTGCATTAAATACTTTTTTCATATTCATTTAAAACTAATTTTTCCTGCTTTTTTCTTTTTAAGACTGTAAGGTTCTAACTACGAGTAAGCATTAATTATGGTTTTTCTAAGCAAAAGATAAAGATTTCTTCCTAGTAGCCTTCCTAAACGTTTAAGAAAAGCAAGCTTGAAGAAAACTGGAAAATTATTGAAGTTTTCAATAGCTTATATTTCGTCTATGTTTGTTCAAACGTTTTCAGAGATATTACGTTACATTAAATGTTAATGCAGTGATTTATTAGGTGTAAACTAGAGCCACTACATTAGGAAAATACGGTTTCTTCAGGTAATGCGTTTTGTTATTTATGTCCTTTTCAAAGAGCGAAAATTCAAAAACGAATAGAAAGAAGTGCCATAGTTTGAAGACGGTGACGTGGAAGAATAATACTTTTATAAACACGGATTAAGCCTACCGGCAATACCATCTAAAAAAGCGTCTTGCATTCTACTTTGAAGGTGGTGTGGAAACGAGCAATTGCTGTTGTTTCATTCTATAAGTTAATGATTTGTGGATCGTATAATATGAAAACGGTTGCTTGTACGTAAAATGAATGACACCTTTTTTACAGAGAATTATCCAATCTAAAATTTCGTATACCAATAAATATCACATGACTAATAGAAATAGAGATATTAGCGATAGACCAATGTTCGTGACTTTGACCTTGAAAAGTATGCGCAGTCGGGATGATATCGATTTGGACTTTTT
>JABXWE010036065.1:0-23047 GCA_014611495.1 Limonius californicus
AGTAATTACGTTTTAACCGAAGAAATGAAATGAAATATTTTATGCTACGTTGAATAACAATAATTAAAAAAAGTTTGCCATCGCCGGGAATTGAACTCGGATCAACTGCTTGGAAGGCAGGTATGCTGACCATTACACCATTCCGCCGCTTATGTATGTGTTTTGTACAAAAGAAGTATAATGTGCACGGACCTTACGGGAACATCATCCTGTCGATTTTTATTTAATAAATAAGTCATCATCTGTGTCCTACATACCTACAAGGTGAAAATACTTATTTAATATAAACACTGCATCAACATTCATCTTCATACGCAAATAATTCACAACTATAGTGACGTTTGTTTCTGATTTTTAGTTGTCGGTATAGGTGCTTGCATACACAATAGGCGAAATTGACGCGTTCTTTTTAAAAGTATACATTGGCTATGTATACTAAAAAGAAAAATTACGTGTATATGTATATACGAGGGTTGTTCTCTTTTCGCTGAGCCTATCTAGCAGGCTGTGATATTTTGAAACAAATTTTACTTGATATTTTAACGCAGTTGTTTAGAAGTTTAATTACAGTGAAAGTTGCCAAATATACTTGAGGGTTTTTAAAATACATCATTTTAAAATAATCCTTTCCCCAAGAAATCATGGAATTGAATAAGCAGAATTATCGTGCTGTTTCTTTACAATTTCAAGGGTGGCTTAAGCCGTAAAGAATGTTTTGAAGAAATCAATCGAGTGTTTGGAGACAAGTCGTGTTCCTTAGCTATCGTAAAGCGGTGGTACAATTGAATTTGAAAATGAATTTTAGGCTGGTCGACTTTCCTTAAATGACAACTTTCGAGCTCCTAGGCAAAAAACGGCAGTTACCCAACAGAACATTGGGCTTGTACGAAACATGATTAAAGAGGACAGTCATTTTACTGCCGGGAGTATTCAAGCAACTTTAAAGATTGGCGTGAAAGCAATTGACAGCATTTTACACAAACATTTGGTGGTACGTAAGCTTTGTGTCCGTTAGAGTCCCCACGTTTTTGCTCCAGTTCAAAAAGAAAACTGTGTGGCATGGTACAGATCTAGATTGGATCGCTTTGACAGTGGAACGTCTTATTTGGTGTACAACATCATTACAGGTGATGAAACGTGGGTATACTGCTACGATCCTGAAAGAAAGCAACAGTCGGCAGTTTCCATTTTCTGTATCGTCCTCTTCTATTCTTCTTGATTGATTCCATGTCTTCCCTTTTTCCCTTAATCCAGGACATCCTTAGTCTTCCTCTTTTTCTTCCCTGTGGCGGCACTCATTCATAGTCTTCCTTGGCCATATTTCTTACGACATTCTTTTTATATGCCAATACCATAAGTCGTTTCCGCTCTAATGTGTCGACAATCGCCTTCTATACATTCCTAATACAGTAGTGAAAATTCTCAACGTTGCGAATATACTCCAAATGGTTACTCCAGCCCCAGATACTTGCAACAGTGCGCACTGTTAATATAGATTACTAATTTATACAATGTGTTCTGTAAAAAGCATAATGCAATTTAACTGGAAGTAATAAAGGTGTGACACTCTAAGAAGAAGGGACACAAAAGCAATACTCATTTAATTTTAAAGACTGCGGATCATATTTTCTTTGAATCCTACAATCCAAAATTATATTAAATTACTATTGTATTGCTCATGTTGGCTTTTCAGACTTACAACTGTTAGCATTATAGGCATAAATTTCAGCATATTTTTCTTGACGCTCCTACGTCAATGCATTTTTGTCGTATATTAGATTTCTAACATGGTTTTCCATAGAAATATCGGGAAATGGTTCAAACGTTCTCTTTACAAGAACAAGGACAAGGTCAGAGTTATTTTAATTGCTATCTATTATTAAATAGAATGGTTGCGCCATCTCATGTCTTCTATATCATTTATATTCTAATGTAAATTATATGTTTAATAAGGGTATGTCTTACACTCTATTAAATTGTGTCACACCTACATCGAACCAATTCAATTAGAACTTATTGATATTAGGAACAGGCCTCAATAAGCATTTTCAAGATTACCATGTCGGTTGCAATTAGGAAAGATTTTACTCAAGATTTCTGCTCAAGCTTGTTGCCTGCACATACTTTTCAAAAATGGCTTGGTTTAGGAGAATTTTCAATAAGTGGGCCACCTGGCAAGAGAATCATCAGCGAAATAAACAAGAAAAGTATATATAAAGTGATGCGCTACGTTGTACTTATAGCTTTAACTTCCGTTGTGATCTTTCTCAACGATATTTACGTGCCGTTTCGTTCTCAAAACTTGCTTGATTGGTTTATAGCATTATATGAGCTGCATTGCAGTTTTATCATGGTTTGGTCGATTGCCCTATCTGTCCATTTACAAAGTAAATTATTAATACAGACAATGAAGGACGCAGTAGCAGTAGATGAGAGGTTATATAAGTTAAACCACGCCACTAAAAATTATATACACTATTACAGCTTGGCATGGATAATTATTCATTTTCTTATTCTGACCTTGGGTCATATAAATGTTAATGGCTTGATGAGTCATCAGAAGTTACAGTACTTTAGCGTTAATAATGCAATATTTTGGATTATGGATATAGCGAAAAGTTCACTGGGCATCACGTTTCAAGCGTGGATGTTATCCCTAAAGTTGAGGTTTCGGGATATAAGCGAATTGTTGGGTAAACAAAAACGTAGTGGCATGGTTGATATACAAGAGATACATCAAGAGCTGTGTAGGATAACAAGAACAGTATGTGACATCTGTGCTGTACCGATTATTCTGTGCTTTAGTATGGATTTTTTCGTCATCGTTTTTCAAGTTTTTGACATAATTGCATACAGGAACAGCGCTACCACTTGTAACACTCTTTTAATGGCATTTATTTGGATATTGTATACAGTATCGTACACAGTTTTGATTATTGTGATTAGTGCGCGTCTTACAACGGAGGTAAGTGCCATTCATAGAGTATAGTATAGCAGTAAGAACTCTCTGCCCTCAGGCGCAGCCTTCAAGTAGAAAAAAAATTGGGGCAATGTAAATTGGAATATATATAGTTTTTGTTCAAGTTTAACAAAGAGGACCTTAGGACAATAGCTAAATAACAACGAAATTATTTGCTAGATAAAACTGTTAGATGCCAATTATAATTTAATTTAACCTTCAAAGGCCTAACATAATTTTCTTACGTGCAGGCCAATGTGGGGTGCAGATGCACCCCAACCGTAAATCCCTGAAAACAGGATTAAAAAAATAAAAAACCGCAATATCTTTGCTTATATTGTTTATTGAAGAAGCGTTTAGCTAAAAGGGTGGAAAATATTTCCAGAAAAATGCAGTTTCATTAACAAAAATTTATTTATCTAAAAATACTTTTCCACATTTACGTTTTTTATTTAGAACACATTAAGCAAATGATATTTTTTTTTGCAGTGTTGTACACAAACAAATAGGTTACAGTTGCTACAAAATTGTCTAGTTTGCCTATCTTTTTTACGGTCGCGAAGGTGACAGTGACCTTGAGATGCTGCAGGTGGTTGTTGTCTCTTCGAAGAAGCTGTTAGTTCTGGCACCGTTATTTCCATGCATTATTTTATATATACAGGTAGCGTGTCACAGCGTCGGACTACGTGAGCTTTCACTAGTTTTTGACCTAAATCTAGTAAAAATCTTCTTCGACCATCACCTGTCTTTCTTTCAGAGGCGGGACTTTTGATCGTACTTTTGCAGCTATATCAAGTATATGTCCAAATAATACCATTGGCCAATGATCAGATTTTCTGCAAATGTTATATTGTTTAGTCAACTATATCAACTGCACCTTTAGTTGAGTTGTAGTGAAGTATAATATGAGGTTCATAACTGCGTTTCTCATTGGATACCTTGGCATCATGGTGTTCTGTAGATAACATTATAACTGCCTGTGCCTTCTTCCTAGCATATGAAGCTAAAGTTACGTTTTTTTGAAAAGCAAACATTGTTGAATAAACCGGTCTGTATTTCTGAGGAAGCAGTTCATTTGGAATACAGCGTTTATTTGTTTTTAGTGTTCCACAAATTGTAATGTTCTTCTCCAGCAACTTTATTGCGAAATTGTGGCTGGTAAGAAAGTTGTCAGTAGTTATACCGTGACCATGTTGCAGAGGTTCAATCATATCTAACACGACTCGCGGCCTTTGTTTTTTTTCAGGGTTGTTAGCGGCTTTTCCTAAATACACTTGCCCAAATTTTTATACCGTATTTGACTGGTTTGTTTTTCATGTAGACACGAAATGGAGCTCGACCTCTAAAACCAACAAGTTGTTCATTAACAGCAAGGTGAGTGCCTGGATTGTATGCTTTCTTGCATGCATCAACAAATTTGTCAAAAACATCTCGAGCTGCAAGTCTATCTTGTTCTTTGCGAATCTGTCTGGTTTCAAAGTTATCGAACCGCTTAAAAGACGTTAATTGCTTGAACCTGTTCCTTCACATTACCGCGGCCTACAATATGTTTTAATCATTGTCCAAAGCATATTAGTGGGTTCTCTGGATGCTTGAAGGGCCCCCATGGCAATTAGTATACCAATGTAAGCCACTATGTCGATATTGTCCTTTGCCTTCCATGGTTTCCCTTTAGATGGATACTTAGTATTCCACAAATCATAAAAATTTCTTGCTTTTCTGTTCGTATCTTCCCCTATAATTTTAATAATTTAATTGGTTATTAACAAGAAACACACGTCAGTCATCTCAGTAAAATTTCCCTATCGGGAATTTTGACCAAACATTACCATCTTTGCTAGTATATGAATGTAATAAACCTTCTTCACTTTCATCATGGACTGAGTTATCATCATCTACTTCAGAATCGTTGTCATTACTACACAAATCTTCAACAACATATTCATCCCCATGGTTTTCTGCTTCCTGTAACAAGCAGTTGAATTCTGGATCATCATCATCATTTTATAGATATCATTGTAGTTCCTCATCGGTGAGCTTAGCAGAATTACGCGGATTCATTTTTCTAGGCACAAAAATATTTGACCCCAGTCAGGCTTTTGAAGGTTAAATCAGTTTTGTGGACAGTCAACTAAAGTTTATGGTCAAGTTACTTCTACTACAGTGGAACCGACTTTAGGTATTTTAAGCACTCAAAACCAATTTTATCTCAATTTTACATGAACACAGTTCTGCATTCGTGACCGCTCTCCTACATAGAAATATCACGAAACAGTAAAAATGGTGTCATGTTTAAGAACATTGACAAAGTAGCATTATTTCAATGAAGTCTATCTTCAAGTTAAATGGTTGCCCCTTAATTTGTCCTTTATTCCATTTTGTTCTACTCCAAATGGCTAAAGTGAGAAGAAGGAGCCTCTGTTTTATACTCTATTAAATTAGGTAATATACACAGATCGAAGAAGTTCAATTACTTTCTTTCAATCACATAGTAGACTGTATAACGATGAATTGTAACAAAGCACCCTTGAAATATTACCATGTCGGTTGTCAAGGATATTTACTCATCTTTGCTTCCCGCATTCACTTTAGAAAAATGGTTGGGTTTAGCACAATTTGAGATAACTGGATCACCGGGCAAGAGATGTATCAAAGAAATAAGCACAAAATCCTGCTATAAAATATTGTTTTATATTGCTGTGTTAGTTTTAACTTTTGTTATTATTTTTCTCGATGATATTGTGAAACCACTTGTTTCGCAAGACCTGCTCCACTGGTACTTGGGTGTATACTGTATATGAAGTACATTGCGACATAGCCTTCATTTTGGCGCTTGCCGTTGCTGTTCATGTAAACCGAAGAGTATTAAAGCAGATATGGAACGATGCTATAGCCCTTGATAATAAACTGCATAATTTCAATCTTTCTACTGCCAGTTACATACAGTACTATAGCGTCATCTGGATTGTTCTGAACGTTGTTCTCAACGCCATAGTCCATCTACAGTCACAAAGTATGGTTACCCATCAGAAAATATATTATTTTAGTACTTCTAACGTAATATTTTGTATTATAAATTTAACCAGAGGATCGTTTTGTATCACCTTTCAAGGGTGGGTGTTGTGTTTGAAATGCAGGTATCAAATTTTAAATGCATGGTTGTGTGAACCAAAACCGTTTTCCTTGATTGATATTCAGGAGATGTACCATAAGCTCTACGAAGTAACAAAGAGTATAAGCACCGTCTATACAGCACCGCTAATAGTAAGCTTTAGTACGGATTACGTCATAACAATTTTTCAAATTTTTGATTTACTTGCTTTCAATAATAATACGGTTACATGGAAATCTCTGCTAATATCTGGTAACTGGATCGCTTACAGCATATCGCAAACCTTCGTAACTATATTGATTGGTGCGCTTCTCAGTAAACAGGTAAGTGCATTTGGAAACTTGTAGTAGTTAACAGGGGATCCTAAACCGACGGGGTAACCAATAACAAAAAATAACTTTTTGCACCGACAAACCGCTCTCTGGCCCTCCCGGGGCTTAGGGCGCTCTACTTGAATGCTGGAAAACGAACTGTAACCAATGCGAAAAACAATACGTGTAATATACGGTAAAATAAATCGGTAACAGAGGCTTTGTATTGTTCTGATGATGAGAAAAGCAGATAAATTTTGAGATTGGGGTTGTGTGCATTATGTTCTTAAACGACGGTAACTTGTAATAAGGTGATATACAATGTTTTATTGTGGACGTTCCCAAACATCTTTTGTACTCAATTTCAAGCATGGATGCTATCTCTGAAATCTGGGTTTCATATTTTAAACGCGCACTTGAGTAAAGGAAAATGTATCTGCAAGGTTGATGTTGAAGAGATGCATCAGAAACTATGCAAGATAACTGGAACGGTAAGCAATATCTATTTTGCACCAATTTTGATCAACATCAGCATGGACTTTGCGCTATGGTGTTTCAAGTATTTGAAATAGTTATAGTGTACAAAGAAAGTGCAATTACTTATGAAACTCTTCTGGTTGTTAATTCCCGAATATTGTATTCTGGATTAGATACCTTTATGATTATATATGTTTGCGCATTTGTTCCGTTGCTGCGTTTTTATTCTAAAAGTAATGTCATGTGGTCCATTTGATATTTGTAAGATACTTCAATATTGTCTAAATTTTGTGCCGTCCTTATTTGTATAGAACCGCCTTGGTTGTGTGGATTACTCTCATTTTTCGTTTGGTACCATCTATAAGATAATTTCGTAGAATAGTTGATTTCTTCTTAAGTTTGTGCTATTTCCCCTTCTACTTCTTCAATTTTTCTCCTCTTAAGCATATTCTATTTCCTTGATCAGAAAAAAAAAAATGTTTTTGACATAATGTTCGGAAATCTCAAAACACCTGGTCGCCACCCTTTTAAGTCACAACGATACGTAGATCCTCATATAAAACCAAAAGCTAACAGCTTCGTGAATCGACCCTACCTTGTTGTGAATCCTCCTTGCATCAATAATGTTCAAAAAACACACACGAAAAAGGAAAGTAAACAAAACAATAAGTCATAGGTTGTCAAACAATAGCTATAAGTATGTTGAAAACTTACAAAAAGAGTTTAGAATATTTACATACTAACAAGGTTCAAATCACGACCAGATATAAATTCATTTTCTAACGAAAATGGCCTCGAGACGTCTGGGCTCGAGGCTCAAACCACCATTGGCTGCAATGTTTATAACGAGACTAAAAAGAGAATAAGCTGCGTAGCTAATGACAAATAGGTACAATACTATTACATCTAGCAAAGAATTGGCAACAAAACATTGCTCTGTTTCTTGGAAATATGAGTGTATTTTACTTCTTATAAATCTAAGCATCTTGTAAACAAGCAGTCACTGTTTTCAATATTCACTGGCTCCATACAGGAAGCAACAACGGTGCAACGCAACGCTAGAAAACCGAACTACAATCAACCGCCATTAGAAATAATGAGATTAATACAAGAAAAGAACCGGGTCAGAAGAGAATGGCAACAAAACAAGGAACCTTGTCAAAGGCAGTTACTGAATCATCTGGTGCGGCAGGTTAAATATGAATTGGATAGCTATCGAATACGTACCTATAGAACATATGTTGAAGAATTGAAACCTGGGGACCATTCACTATGGCAAGCAACAAAACGTATCCTTAAGCAAGCCCTTACCGCATCGCCACTAAAACAAAATAATGTTGTTTACATCACCGACAAAGAAAAAAGTGAAGTTTTTGCAGAATATCTTGAAACCGTTTTTACCACAGTTAGCAATCAAGAGAACGCCGGAAGAGAACAACACGTTAAAAACTGTGTATCGAACAATTTCCCAAATTTCCCTGGAAATATAAAACACATCAGCCCTAGAGAAGTGACGAAGTACATTAAAAAACTGCCTAATAAGAAATCTCCAGGACATGATCTTATTCCAAATATCGTATTTAAAAAGCTCACCAGAAAAGCGGTCTGTTACGTCACTGCTGTCTTTAATGCTTGCCTCAGAATTGGATACTTTCCCACATCTTGGAAAATTGCTCATATTGTGATGATTACTAAACCAGGGAAAAATCCCCAAAATCCTGCAAGCAATAGGCCGATTAGTCTACTGACAGTGTTATCAAAATTATTTGAAAAGACAATTCTAAGTCGGTTAAATGCTGAATTAAGCACCAATAACATCATTCCAGCCTACCAGTTCGGGTTTAAACCTCACCATTCTACAGCTCATCAACTACTGAGAATTAGTGAAATTATCGAAAGAGGTTTCGCGCGCAAACAGCATACTCTAATTGCCTTTCTTGACATTGCAAAGGCTTTCGACAATGTCTGGCTAGATGGACTCTTATATAAACTCACAGAAACTAACACTTCTGATTACTTATTACTGATTCTCAAATAATTTCTAGAGGAACGAACTTTCCGAGTGAGAGAAAATAGTACCATATCATCAAGTAAAACAATCTCAGCCGGAATTCCTCAAGGGTCCATATTAGGCCCAATCCTGTACAATATTTTCATGCATGATATCCCAGAAGTGAATAACTCAACAATTGCGATGTATGCAGATGACACTGCTCTGATTAGTCAACACGAAAACATTGATAATGCTGTACAACAGCTTCAAGCAAGTGTCAACGAGTTAAGTGTTTGGCTAAACATTTGGAACATATCTCTAAACACAAGTAAATGCCAAACTAAAATATTCACTTTACGACGTCCAAATATACCACCTCACCTAATATCTTAATTGACCAACAACCCATTCCATGGAACCCAGCCGATGATGGTGTCAAGTATCTAGGTGTCTATCTTGACAAGCGTCTAACATGGAAGCTACACCTAAATAAAAAGTTAAACGAGTGTCATAGCAGATTATCGCAGTTGTATCCTGTATTAAATCGTAAATCGCCTCTGAAACTAGAATTTTCTCTTCTAATATATAAATCATTACTTAGACCCGTATTAACTTACGCATGTACAGTGTAGGGTGCGGCTCCAAAAACTACCATTCAAAAATTACAAGTTTTTCAAAATAAAATCATGCGGATTGCAACAAACTCACCTTGGTTCATAAGGAATACACAACTACACAACAAACTTCTAATTCCAACAATCGACTCTTTCATCAAAAGGTGTATTAAAACATTCCATGCTAAACTTGGTGAATCCCCCGGTGCCACCAGGTACGCACTGGGCGAAAAATCTATCCATCTTCGACTAAACCGCAGACTACCACAAGAGTTAATAACAACCGATGAAGAACTCAGCGACTGAGGAGCTCCAACGGAGCCGACCTCCTTAAGTTAATACAGTGCAAAGTTATAAGTGAACAGTTCCGTGCATAGCTATAAACGGCTGATCCGGACACAAACTACATATAAAAAAAAATATTCACTGGCATTTAATACAAAAGAAAGGTAGGTAAGAAAGAAGGTAGACAAGAAGAGGTCAGTTAAGCTAACGTCACTGAGTAGTCCGTCTAATTGCACAATAATGACGTGGATGGACTGACGTCAATGGCATATTACACAATGTTGTGTAAGAACATGCAATCGGAAAAACGCAATAAAGCCTACAAAAGTAAGAAAAACAATAAACTGCGTCACAAAATGTTTGCTGGGGCAGTAGCTCTTCACGGTAGCGTGTTAAACGGACAACGGATATAATTTTATTTGTAGTAATCGAAAAGAATACTACACGGTATTCCTACTGTAATGCTGATTATTGCGTATACCCTATCCGACGTAGTCGTCGACTATCTCATTATAAAAACATCTGCAAGTTTCGTAGAACGACTTTGACCCATCCAAGTCTTAACGAGGGTGTTCGCAGGTGCCAGATTACCGAAACGACGGGAATATTTCTTGGAAAAATAACTGAGAGATGGCGCAAAATGGGCCAATTGACAATTAAATACTGATATAAGCTCAATGAGCATTCCAAATTTGAATACAAGTGCAAAAAAACAGACCAACATTACAAGATCGTTTTATTGTTACTAGTTTATCTATACTGGTTCTAGTGAAAACTCACACTTGTGTTACATATGTTAATACTGAGAGGATGCAAATGCTAAAAGTTAATTTCTTAAATGTTGGGAAATGATACTTTTTAGAATTTTGGTTAAACTTTCGAAAGCTGCCTACCCTTTCGGTTGATTATTTTTATCCGGTTTAATTGCTTCGTCTAGACAGATAGGTACATTCCCTAATCCATTGTAAAGTTTCATTTTCTTCATTTTTAGATTTTGTTGCTTTAAATTTTTCTGGAGGCCGTCCGTTATCGGATTTTATATCCATGTCATCTGGACATCTGCATCTAGATATTTCTTAGGTAATTTAATCTTCTTCCATTTATGTTAGTCCTTATTTGATCCCCACCTCAGTTTCTAAATGGGTATTGCACAGAGTTTGTAAATAGTGTAGAGGGTAAGTTAACTCCTGGTCTAATACCTTGTACAAGTGAATCTATATTCACGAAATCTGCCATAATGTAAAAAGCTCATTTTGTTGAGATATTCATCAAAAAAGCCCATTGTTTGCATATTCTTGAGAGGTCATCCAGAAGACATGATATTCTGCAATGTAGGTTAATACAATTCCTTGTTAATTTGACTATACCTTCGTACATTTAAATAATATTTGGTGTATTTATCGTAGTATTGATTTGTAAATTTTGGTAAAGGAAAGTTTTCGACCATATGATATTACGAGTATGTGTTAGTGTAAACACAATTAATTAACGCAGAAAGTAATAAAACTATAGTAGGCAATCAAATATTTAGATATTTGATTATTGTAAATTGTCAAACTAAATAACACATGCATCAAATTAGTTAAAAATACAACCATATCGACCAATATAACTGCTTCATTTGAAGAGAAGGACGCTTAGCTAGTCACGTCTGCTCAATTTCAAGACTGCCACGGGGCGTTCTACGGTTGTTTATCATGGCACCAAAACATATTACTGCTGATTTTTGTATCGCGTTGCTACCATCACACGTTCTAGAAAGGTTTCTTGGTTTGGATAATATTAAAATAAGCGGAGCACCAGGCCAAAGAAATTTTACTAAAATAACCAATTTGAGTATATATAAAATAATATGGTGTATTGCTGTAATTGGTGCAACTTTGTGGGGAATACTTAGGCATGACGTTGGGTTACCCTTCAGTGCCCCAGACCTGTTTCATTGGTATCTGGCTGCATTCGATATACACTGTGATTTGCTGTCAGTCTGGTTAATTGGACTTACTATTCATCTAAACAGGGAAAAGTTAACACAGTCGTGGAATGACGTAATTATGTTTGATGAACAACTAAATTGCCTGAGCTTGTCAACTACAAATGTACAACTGAAACAGTATAGCATTTTCTGGATCGTAGTAAACTTATGTATTAACATACTGGCTCATGCAACCGCTAGCAATTTTATAAACCACAAAGAAATGTCATTTGCTATCATCGAAAACATTACATACACTATAATTCATGTAGAGCAGGCGTCAGCCAATATCACATTTCAAGCCTGGTTGTTTTCTCTTAAATCTAGATTCAAGTTTCTAAATAAATGTTTTCAAAAACAGCACGGCTGTTTGCAAAAAGATGGTGCAGTAATGTATGAAGAATTGTGTAAGTTAACTAGGGATGTAAACGACGTTTATGGTCTGCTTGTGTTGGTTGGTTTTTTCATAGACTTCGTCGTGATTGTTCTAAAAATTTATGATTTAATCATCTACTATAATAATGCTATATCCTCTAGCGATCTCTTGATTGCTGTTTGTTGGATATGTTATTGTGCATCAACCATCTGTCCCATAGTAATTGCAGCAGATCTTCTTAAAAAAAATGTGAGTATTATTTGTAAAATTACTGCACTTGGGGCAACTATTCGTTTTTTTTGCGCTCAATGGAGGGGTTCGTACAATTCACCAACCATCACTTAATCAAAGTTAGATTAGATTGGTCGCTTCGGAAAAATTGAAGGACACATAGTTACAAACGTACTGACAGACAGAGTTGGGAGTTCATTTCATGTACTGGTGGCGAATCATGGTATTGTGAAAAATGTCTCAGCGAATTGTACCTGGCGGTGAATCGTACAGTTGATGAAACATATAGCACTGAAAAATGGTACACTTAGAATAACTGCAGTTGAATTGCATGAAATACAGGTCTACTACTTTATATAATTTCCCATGCTTTTCGCCATTATTCATATTTTAAAGAATACCCGCTAGATTGAAATAATAGAAATAGATAAATTAAAGAAATAAAATTTCCATGTCTATGTTGCTTTGGAACCAAGTTTCTATATAATCGGGTTCTAATCCCCGATCCTAAAATAATATTTGCTTTTACCACAGACATTATTATTATTGTGGCTGGAAACACATTTTTGTCCTGTCACAACCTTGGCAGAATTTAGTATTATATAAAGTCAGTGTCTGTTTACTTAGTTTAACTATTTTTTTAGTACATTTTGTCTCGCGAGATTTATGTTTCGTTTGCGTTCCGTTTCAGTACTTGGAATATCTCTCGTTCTTAAGGGAATTGCGGGAAATTCTCTTCAAGTAAAGGGAGTGTGACGTTCGATCGCTTTTATCAAATGTACGTGAAGCAACTGTAAAAACTCCAACACTACACGCTTTACACCCCTCTGAAGGGCCAATTTGTCATCGCAAAAGGTAAATTTTCAAAACCCTTGTTAGCCACGCTTCAGCTGCTCCATTTACTTTACCGATGGAGAGGCCCCCCTGACGCGACGCCGTTCATTGTGCTATTCTGTGAAATCAGTTTATAATTATGAATGTGTTATTCGACGAACTTTCCCGATATAAGAAACTACTGAGTGTACAAGGCGTTTTAGCAGTATAGTTTTTTAGGTATTATTAAATTAGATTTAATTGTTCTGGGTTTTCCTGTACCAGACCTTCTTTTTAATATCAAGATTGTACGTTTCAAACCGTGTTCTTTTTTGTAAGTAATATTTATCTTTGTTCATTACCAAATTATAGTCATTTAACTATTTTGCGTGTATTCTGTCCGCTTCTCTAATTTAATTAAATGGCTTCTTAAACTAAACTCTTACTTTATTCTAATCTTTGTTAAAAGTAATGTGAAGATTCCTCTAAGGACAGCCGAGAGTGATTGTTGCTCCCCTTTACTACGGACCTAGTAAATTCATACTTTTTTATTAGGAACAATTGCATGTAAAGATAAGCTCCATCACGCACAACCTTCGGATTGGCCGTTCAAAGTAACGTGGAGCTTGAGCAGTGCCGGATCTAGTGATATTCCCGTTGGCGCTTTCACTTATTACTGCTTTATCCCGAATTTGATCAGATTTAAGCGCGGTGTATTTTACAAAAGGAACCCCCGCCCCCCTCTTCCTCTGAGCTACGCTAGGGCATACCATCGTTGATGTGTCACAATTTCATTTAAGCTCGTGGCAGAAATTTCCATAGATTGTTACTTCCTAAACGAAAATTTCGGGTAACACACGGAGCTGAACGCTAGTATCAGAAGAAAATATTTGTTGATACAATGCTCGGAAATGTCAAAATACGTGGACGCCAACCTTTTAAGTCGAAGCAATACGTAGATGCTCGTGTAAAGACCAAAGACTGACAACTTCGTGAATTGAACCTACCTTGTTGTGCTTCCTCCTTGCTTCAATACGTTGACAAAATATACACGAAGAAGGAAAATATACAAAACAACAAGTCATATGCTGTTAAACAATAGTTATAGGTATGTTGAATAAATTACAAAAAGAGGTTGACAATTTACACACTGACAAGATTTAAATAACGATAACGACCAATAGTAAACTAATTATGTGGTAACGAAAATGCCTTGAAGACATCTGGGCTTGAGGCTCAAACCAACTTTGGCTGCCATGTTTATGATGAAACTAAAAAAGAAAAAGATGCATAGCCAATGACAGTACGAGAAATTCAATTAACTATTAAATCTATCAATCAATTTCCAACAGAAGGTTGCTGTATTTATTGTAATATTACTGTTGTTGCTTCTTATAAATCTAAGCGCCTTGTAAACAAACAGTCATTGTTTCCAATATTCACTGGCATTAAATAAAACGGTTAACTTTTTACCGTAATACAAAGTCAGCGTTAAGGCAAAAGAAGCCTAAAAGAAGGCTTGCTTTCGGTTGGCTTCTCCAAGAAAAAAGAAGATCGAGAAGAAGAGGACAGCTAGGTTGACGTCACTGAGTAATGCATGGAATTGCGCAAAAATGGTGTGACTGAACTGATGTTACTGGCGCATTGCACAATGTTGTGTAAGAACATGCAATCGGACGAACGAGTACAACGCCGACAAAAGTAGGTGTTTTAAACGCCAAATAACGAGAAACTACATCACAGAATGTTTGCTGCGACAGTAGCTCTTTACGGAAACGTTTTAAACGAGCAAGGGAATTATTTTATTCGTACTAAATGAAAATAATACTATACGGTCTTTCCACTATGTTGCTGATTATTGCTTATCCGACGTAGTTGTCGTCTATTTCATTACGAAAACATCTGTAAATGTTAATCATTTGTGAGAATAACGTGTACCCATCAAATCTCAAGGAGGGCACACACGTCTGCACGTTAACAGTGATCCATGGAGAACACGTCCTTTCCTCGCAGCGAGCCCGTGAGTGCCAGATTACTGGAACAATCCCTAATCAGCACTATTTCTTGGAACAACAACTGAGGGATGGCGCTAGATGGGCCAATTGCAAGTTAAATACTGAGATACATTCAACGAACTTTCCAAATTTTAGTTCATATACAAGAAAATTCGACAAACATCACAAGATCTTTTTACTGCTACTAGTTTATCTATACTGTTTCGAGTGAAAACTCGCATTTGCGTTATATGTTTTAATAGTAGCAGGATACAAATATTACAAACTTAGCTTCTTAAATGTTGGAGAATCTTTTTATTTCAGAGAATTACGCTTAAACTTTCGAAATCTGCCTACGCTCCTAGTTAGTTGTTTTCATCCGGTGCCATTGCTTGTTCTAGATGTAGATTTAGATAAATGTATACTTTAATCTATTGTAAAGCTTTATTTTCTTCATTTTTAGATTTTGTTGTTTCAATTTTTTCTGGAGGTCGTCCGTTATTGGATATTATATCCATGTCATCTGGACATCTGCATCTGGAAGTTTCTTAGGTAATTAAATCTTCTTCCATTTATGTTAGTCTTTATTTGATCCCAGACTCAGTTTCTAAATGGGTATTGCAGATCGTTTATAAATAGTGGAGAGGATAAGTTAACTCCTGGTCTAACAACTTTTTTCTTGTACAAGTGCTTCTATATTCAGGAAATCTGCATAATGTAGCAAGTTGAGTTTGTAGAGATTTTCTTAAAAAAAAACCATTGTTTGTATTTTCTTGAGAGGTGGTCTAAAAGACATAATATTCTGCAATGTAGGTTAATTCAATTCCTTGTTAATTTGACTATACCTTCGTGCATTTAAATAATATTTGGTGTATGTGTCGTTCTATTGATTTATAAATTTTAGTAAAGGAAGGCTTTCGAATATACGATATTACGAGTATATGTATATGTGTAAACTCAATTAATTAACGCAGAAAGTAATAAAACTATAGTAGGCAATCAAATATTTAGATATTTGGTTATTGTAAATTGTTACTCAAACTAAATAACACATACATCAAATTAGTTAAAAATACAACCATATCGACAAATACAGCTGCTTAATTTGAAGAGAAGGACGCTTAGATAGTCACGTCTGCTCAATTTGAAGATTGCCAAGGAGCTTGCTGTGGTTGTTTACCATGGCACCAAAACATATTCCTGCTGATTTTTGTACCGCGTTGCTACCATCACACGTTCTAGGAAGGTATCTTGGTTTGGATAAACTTACAATAAGCGGAGCACCAGGTCAAAGAAATTTGACTAAAATAACCAACTTGAGTATATATAAAATAATATTGTGTATTGCTGTAATCGGTGCAACTTTCTGGGGTATACTTTGGCACGATGTTGTGGTACCCTTTAGTGACCCAAACCTGCTTCGTTGGTATCTGGATGCATTTGATGCACACTGCGATTTCCTATCAGTCTGGTTAATTGGACTTACTATTCATCTAAACAGGGAAAAATTAACACAGTCGTGGTACGACGTAATTATGTTTGATGAACGGTTAAATTCCTTGAACTTGTCAACTACAAATGTACAACTAAAGTGGTATAGCATTTTCTGGATCGCAGTAAACTTATGTATTAACATACTGGCTCATGTAACCGTTAGCAATTTCATAAACCACAAAAAAATGTCACGATTTGCTATCGTCGAAAATATTATCTACACTATAATTGATGGAGAGCAGGCATCAGTCAATATCACATTTCAAGCCTGGTTGTTTTCCCTTAAATCCAGATTTAAGCTTCTAAATAAATGTTTCCAAACGCAGAACGGCTGCTTTCAAAAAGATGTCGTAGAAATGTATGAAGAATTGCATAAGATAACTAGGAATGTAAACGACGTTTATGGTCTGCTTGTTTTGCTTGGTTTTTTCATAGACTTCTTCATGATTGTACTAAAAATTTATGATGTAACCGTCTACTATAGTAATGCTATATCCTATAACGATCTCTTGATTGCTGTTTGTTGGATATGTTATTGCGCATCAACCATTTTTCCCATAGTAATTGCAGCAGACCTTCTTACAAAAAATGTGAGTATTATTTGTAAAAGTACTGCGCTTGGGGCAACTATTACTATTGGTTTTGACTCCCAATAGAGCGGTTGCGTACTATTCACCGACTATCATTCAATCAGGGTTACATCAGATTGGTCGTTTTGGAAATGTTGAAGGACACATAGCTACAAACGTACTGACAGACAGAGTTGGGAGTTCATTTCATGTACTGGTGGAGAATCACGCTCTTGTGAAAAATGTCGCGGCAAATCGTATCTGGCGGTGAATCGTACTGTTGGTGAAACGTATAGCACCGAAAAATGTTAAACTTTCCCATGCTTTTCGCCTTTATTCATGTATTAAAGAATACCCGCTAGATTGAAATAATAGCAATAGAAAAAAGACAAGTTTTTCATTTATATGTTGCTTTTGAACCTGGTTTCTATATAATCAGGGTTTTAATCCCCGACCCTAACGTTTTTTTCCTTTATTGCTTTTAACATAGAAATTATTATTATTTTCGGTGTTTTTATGGGGCGTGAGATTATTCAATAATAGCAATATAAGCGGTGCGGCTTTTTGGATGAGAAGCGATCCTTGTTTTTCCATTATATTCAGGGTGCTTTAATGCAGCTAATAGCACGGTATCTGGAGAAGCATCTAGTAGTGGAAGCGCGAAAGTGTGTTGGCGATGTGCGTTTATGCTAGGGTGTAAACTGTGCTAAGAAATATATTACAGTTACAGGTAATAATTCCTTTGTATACTAATAAATCTATCCGTAGGTTTACTTTCGACTTAGAATTCATTTATATTTAAGATTAAAAGCAGCAGCTCGCTGAGATTATAAATTCATTTTCTTCATTTATTATCATGGTCGTTATTTGTACCGCTTGCGCAGTGTAGGGGCGGTGTGAGGCAAAGCTAAGCTAGTTTGTGCTATGCACAACAAAGCTGCGAGTTACCATGTAGGTGCATAACCACGCTAAACCTGCCTGTGTATGGTGTAGTTTTGTGTATCGCCTTGTTACTCCTCTAGTGCGACCGTAACACGAGCAGTGCCATCAATTTAATCCCCAATGGAAAATGGAGACCGGGATCCATTACCGACCACACAGGGAATTCGAAAAATTTCAGACCCTTGGATTACTTCGAACCGGGAAGCATTTAGACTATTATACCCGAGGCCTGGTTCTCTTACCACTGACTCATCCCAGTCCCTTATAAATTCATTAACAACAGCTTATTTAACGATCAAACACTAAGCCAGTATTGTGTAACAAGTTATCAGACTAACATGACGGTGTAATGGTCCGTCCTCGTGGGGACAAGTGCCGGTGTAGAGTAAACCCAAATAGAGAAATACATGTACGTCATCAAAACCTGCGCGCCACAAGATTCACCAGTGGCGTGACACAGTGATGTATATTAGGGATCAAAAATTTTTTTTCGAAAACTTGTATTAAATTGATTTATACAAGACAACTGTGTACACGAAAAATGACTTTTTCGTTTACAGTACGTAAAAACGTAAAGGTACAGAAAAGGCCACAATTTAATAGAATAGATCTGCAAGTTTATTTATTTTGCTTATAAACGTTTTACAACTTTAAAATTTTATTAAGCATTGATTTGTATTATATTTGATGTAAACATTTTAAAAGCAGAAAGAAAACCATGCAAATTGTTACAAGATTACTGTTATTTATTCATAATCTACACATCAATGTGTTCATCTTAGGAGTTCATATAATCTTCTGAATCATCGGAATTGCCGGTGTTAACAATGAATATCAAATCCATTGAACTGTCTAATAAATGTTCTCTGTCGATACAATCATTGGTTATCCTGTCTGCATGATTACAAACTGATGACCACACTTCTGGAGTAATGGCATTCAACTTTTCTTTGGCAAGCTTTATCACATCATCCATTTTAAATGTAACATGTCTTGCAGCAACCCAATTCTTCATTATGGCCCAAATTTTCTCAATAGGGTTGACATCGGAATGGTACGGCTAAAGGTATTGTAGGAGCACCACTGGTAGCTTCTTCTTTTATAAATTTCAACACATTTGCAATTATTTCGCGACCCTGGCTGTGTATAACCTTCCCGCGGACTTCTAACTTCTTGCTTGCAGTTTATTTGAGGTTAGGTTTCTTACTTTGTTAATAAGTTTCTCTGTAATACGATGGTATAAAGTAGTAACCGATAATATGATAACATTTTCATAATGTGTACTGTGTACATATCGCAAATAAACAGAAAAAATTTTGATTAATTTGAAAAAATTTTTAATTTGAACGAAATCTTTTTTCATAAATTCAACAAACACCATATCATAGTAGCTCTGAAAATAACTGTTTGTTAAATAAAGTGCAGACTGGATAATAAACGCTAAAAGAACAGAATAAACGGGCACGTCGCAACACACACTTCAAAGTAAAGCAGACGGACGCCTATGCGCGAAGGTTCACTCGAAACAGTAAGATGGACTCGTCCAGACGTAATTAGGTTAACGGCGCACGATCAATAATGTAGGATTCTGCAGCTGACGCTGTCTTCCTTCTCTCAACAACACTCTCCATCCATCTCTATCTTCCCATTCCTCATCTTCTACGTTCCTCTTTTGCATATCTTATATCAACATCTCCGCCAATATTCCATTTCTACTGCTGTTATTTTTCCCTCGTTCTTCTTCTTTATTATTTTGCGCGATATGTCATAATACTGCGAATGATTGTGTTGTATATCCTCTTTTTGTCTTCTTGGTAATGTGAGTGTTCCAAATGATTGGGTGTAGTTGTTTTATGACTTTGCACGTCGGTTTCCGTTGGTAGGTATTTGGTTTTGTTGAAATTGATTTCCAGTCCGACTTTATTATACTCTTCTCTTAGTTTTCGGAACACATAACTTTAATCCTCTTCGTCCTGTGCCACAACCACATGGTCGTCGGCAAAACTCAGTGTATACAGATGTTCGTTTCTAATTGGTATTCCATCCCCTCGCATTTCCTCTTCCATTTCTTGAGGGCATATGCTATAAAAATCTTGAATGGTGTAGGCGATGTGGAACACCCTTGTAACAACCCTTTTGATGTATTGAAGTTACCAGTCAGGTTCTTTCCAACTCTTACTGAAACCATATTATCTTTATATAAACTTTTCAGTGTCGCAACTATCTTAGGATGCATTCCTATTTCTATCATAGTTTTCCATAATTGACTCCCCGGAACTGTATCATACGCCTTTTTCAGATCTATAAAAGCTAGGTGGACTGCTCTAGCCTCCGCTTTCTGCTTTTAGATGAGTTGCTGTATCATATATACATGGTCTATTGTTGATTTTCCTGCTATGAATCCAACTTGACCTTCTCCTATCTTTCCCTGTACTTGATCTTTGATTTTGTTTTTCATTACCCTTTCATAGATTCTTCCCATTGTAGATATCACACTTACGCCTCTGCAGTTTTCGCACAGGCTTCATTGCCTTTCTTAAAAATTGGGGTTAGTTAGGCTTGTTTCCATTCGGCTGGTATTCCTTCACCGCCTATGATAGCTTGAAACATCCTTTGTATTACACGCAGTAGTTTTTCTGATTTATACTTGATTAGTTCCTGCCCGATTCTTCGATGTCCTGCAGCCTTGTTGTTCCTAATTGACTTGATCGCCTTATGTACGTTTTAGAAGTAATTATAATCTGATTTTCTCCCTCTCTTATCATATCTTGTTTATATTTCTCTTTCTCTTTGAACTCTTCTCTATTTTCTGTGAGTAGATCTTGATAGTATTTCATCCAGGTCCCTTCCTTAATATAAGATTTGTAGTTTTCATATTTTCTGTTTGTTTTGATTGATTTGATGGGGTTCTATGACTCTGAGCATCTGACACCCCCTATATATTGGTCTACATTTTAGCATACTTTCTGCCATTTGTCGTCTTTTTCCTTGGCAATGAGCCGTTTAACCGTTCTGTTTTTCTCTGTGTAGGTTTCGTAATCCTCTTTTACTTTCGTGGCTAACCATCTGTCGTATAGTTGTTTCTTTTCTGTTAGAGCTTCTGTGATGGTTTCTGAGAAATTCCACTTTATTTCATCCATCTCTCTTGCTGTTCCACGAGGGCTTCAAAAGCTGCCTCTTTCATACAATCTTTTGTGTGAAGGTATGTAGCCTCCACGCTCTCAAACCCAAATTCGGTTAATTTCCGGTCCAATCTATTCTGATATAGTTGTCTTGTTGATTCGCCTTGCATAAGGTGTATTTTGAATTTTGTTTACTTCGTTGTGATTGTGGTTTTTGCGTTTTTGGGCTGATATAATAGGGAGTTGCTGTTCTTCCATTCCTTGCATATCTCATCTTAGCTACCAGCAGCCCGTGATCGCTTCCGTATTCTGCGCCTCCTTTTACAATATTTACTATAGTAGACATTTAATTGTGTTTCAATTTTTGTTCATTAATATTACAGATTTCTGGTACAATTGAAGTGTAAAGACGTACGGGTCACCGCTCCGAACGCTAGAAAGTTCAAGTGCTATCGCTATCGCGCGTGATAAATAAAAGGCCGTATGGCCAGCAATAACTTTTATGCTTATTTTTATACGTTAAAAGTGAAAATTCCAACAACTAATCCAGCTCTAACGCAGGTGAGACTATCTTAGGGGGTTAGCCCCAATGGCTAACTCTCATAATTATGTCACTGGGAATTATGCCCCAACAAATATGCCAATCTACTCGTATCACGAACAACCACCACAAATACAATATGCACAACAACCAGGATCTTTCTCACAGCCAATGCAACCGATGTTGACGCAAAATCCCCAGTTCTTTAGCCAACCCCAATTAGTCGCCCCGGTACAACAACCGGGCCAATTTTACCAAACAGCCCTGGAATATCCACCATTGCCAAACCAAACCGACAATAGCTGGCACCTAGTTGTACACAACAAAAAAAGACTACGAAGTCCAGAAGAAGACAAACATACAAAACAAACCAAAATTAGTGATTACTGGCTCGGTACTCCAATAACAACGAAAAATAAATATGGAAGTCTTGCAGAAGGCGAAGACGATAAAAGCGAAAAGGGAAGTGAAGACATGGAAACAGAAAATAAAAACGAACCAAAACCGCCACCTATCTTTGTTACAGGGGTAAAAAACATAGAACCACTCATCACTCTGTTAAATCAGATAGCCAAAGATAAGTACACTGTTAAGGCCTTAAACAACGAACAAGTTAAAATACAGCCAAGTATAAGTACAACTTATACTGACATCAGAAAAGCACTAGAGAGTAAAAACACTGAATTCTACACAATCAAGCCTAAGCAGGAAAAAAGCTTCAGAGTTGTTCTTAAAAACATACATTATTCAACAGATACTAAAGCAATTAAGGAAAGCATCGAAGCTCTAGGTCACAATGTAACTAATGTTTGGAACGTCAAACAAAAAAACAAACCACTCTCCATGTTCTTTATTGATTTAATTCCTAAAGACAATAATAAAGAAATTTATAATGTTCGGCTCCTAATGAACAATGTCGTGCAATTCGTCGCACCCTATGTAAAAAAAGAAGTCCCCCAATGTACAAGATGTCAAAGGTACGGGCATACGAAAAATTTCTGCCACCAAAATCCGCGCTGCGTAAAATGTGCCGGAAATCATCTAACCGCAAACTGCCTTAGAAAAGTGAAAGATAGAGATGTCAAATGTGTAAATTGCATGGAAAACCACCCGGCAAATTACAGGGGTTGTGTCGTCCATAAGTAGCTGAAGCAACAGACATTTCCTGCACTACGTCAAAGAAATAATGCTCCAATAACTAGAACGGTTCAGACAGGGATTTCATATACCCAGATGGCTAGG